>JAZAYU010000570.1:0-97686 GCA_038501625.1 Corbicula japonica | reverse complement strand
TATTATAGATAGTTTAGAAAAATTTCCTTGTGTTTACTACAAACCGGAAGCTGTAAACACTTGCGTAGTTAACTCTCTAATGTTCACATGAGTCCTCCTCACGTTCTACAGGTATCTATGATATGTTTAGTTGAATTTCAATTTTTTTATTGCCTTTGTATATACCCTATGTATCATACATGGCTCTAGCTACACGGTGAAACATGTAAGCAGATTCACCACTACGCTACAGGCCCTGATATTCATCCAAACTTGGAAAAAAAACTTTTGTTATTCACAAGCAAAAATGACAAAGATAAAGATATGTACAAGTGTATGGCATTCTTAAGCTTGTTACTCCTTGCTATCTCCCTCGATGTAGAAAGTTATCCAGGCCCTATCCAGACAGATGTATATCTGAAGGGGATTCCACAGTCTTCCCCTGTGGAAATTGCCAGAACCCAGTCACATGGAGCGCAAAAGGGGTCCAGTGCGACATGTGTTTGATATGGTTTCATGCCGTTTGCCAAAAACGACTCTCTATATGATAGGCTTGGAGATGGTATTGGTTTATGGAAGTGTTCATTGTGTGAAAATATAAATGTCACCAATAGCTCATTGCCAACTCCCTGGAGACACCAAACCCTTTACAAATTTAGATACCTCCTCAACTTCCTCATGTTCTACTAACATGGCATTCTCTATGGCTCGGATATCCACCCATAAAATAAACCGCACAAACTCATGTCTAGGTACCAACAAAGGTAGAACAATAATATAAAAAGTTCACTAAGAGTAAATTGTAGATCTATTTTTGAAAAAAAAAAATAGAATTAGAAATCTGGTTTGCTCAACCAAACCCGACTGTATCGCATGAGTCTTGGCTGAAACTAAAACACCTTACTAGTAAAATATTTTACCATGGTCTTGGCTATTCCATTTTCCGCAGAGATAGAACATCGAAGGCAGGCGGAGGTATCTTCGTTGCAGTACAGGAATGCATTGTAGTCCAAAAGATGCCCTTGTTACAGTAAGATTGTGAAGATCTTTGGATAAAATTAGACCTCATAGGAAATAAATCTGGCTACCGGAGCCTTATACAAACCATCTTAACAGTTTTAATGAATTTCAAAAATCACTTAGAAAGATAACTTCAAAATATTAAAACATCTGGGTAGCAGGGGTCTTGAATCACCCTAAAATGAATTGGGACACCAGGACCCCATGCTCTGACTGTAAACATCATTCTTTTATAAAGAAATCATTTACTGTTTTAATGATGCGAACTATACGCAAATGGTTAACCTACCTACCAGAGAATGTAACATCTTAGATCTCTTTCTAACTACAAACCTTACACTAGTAAATAAGATTAACATATTAACAGGCATCAGTGACCGTAATACTGTCGAAGTAAACATATATGCAAAAATATGCTACCAAAAGCATCGTAAAATTTCACTATAAAAGAAAGCCAACTGGGAGGCATTTAAAAAGTCAGTAACAAACTACCATCGGATTATGCTCAACGAGGGCAAGTAGTCTTCTGATAGAAAGAAATTCTTAGATTTAAAACACTTGGTGCGAAAACAGTTATAGAGGCCCGTGAAAAATATATCGAAGAAATTCTCATTTTGAGTAATACTGAAGTCTCTTCATCAAACAAAATGAATACATACAAAGAAGTTCTATTTCCTCCTTAAGCATTCCAAACAGGATTTTACAACCCCCCCCCCCCCCACATACACACAATAAGTTCTACCATGACGATACAGCAAAAGCGTCAGTGCTAAACCAATAATTCCAGTATCTTTTGGCCCAAAGTCAAAGACCAAGCCTTGCCTTTCTCTGCACAATGAACATCCAGGACATCAGGGATAGTAAACAATCTGAAACAAGTCAATCTATCCCCAAACTGCCCGACAGAAAAGTAAGTTCAAAGGGCATAGAGAAACTTCTCCCAATTCTTGAGGTCATCTTTCAAAAACCACTAGATGAGGGATTGTTGCCCTTATTGCCAGTGTAAAAAAGCAAATGTCGCTCCTATTTTCTAAAAGTGTGATAGGTCATGTCCAGCTTATAATAGACCGATATTTCTTACAAGTGTTCTTTGTAAAACATAAGAACGCATTGTCTCCTCTTCTTTTATTGAGCACCACAGATCGTGATATCTTGTACCACCAACATCATGGATTTCGAGAAAGGAGATCATGTATAATCCAGCTTGTCATGTTAGTTAATGACCTTGTCACCTCTATCTATAACAAACAGCAGGAACGCTTGATCTTTGTTCACTTTAGTATGGCTTTCGATAAGGTAAGCCAATGAGAAAGTCTTACTAAAAAGCATAATATTATGGAAAACGAGATCAATCCCTTAAATGGATAAAAAGCTTATCGTGACAATCGTGTCCAATCAGTTATTCTTAATGGCACTTACTCAGAACTCATACCTGTGAAATCTAGTGTACCCCAGGAATCTGTGCTTGGTCCGCTCCTCTTGGCCTATATCAATGACCTACCTCTAAATATTGATTCCAAAATTCGTCTTTTCGCAGATAATACTGCAATATACCTTTCTCTTACCTCATCAATGACAATCAGAGACTCTTCAAAATGACCTAAAGACCTCAAGGAAAATGGAAATTAGAATGGGACATGGAATTTAACCCTTCAAAATGTCAGGTCATCCATGTCACAAGAAGGAAACATCACATACCTACAGAATACTATCTCCATGGGGTCCTCCTAGCTTGATAGTTCTGCTAAATACCTTGGTGTGGACAAACCAAATGATCTATCTTGGGATACTCACGTAAATGGAACAACAAAAAAAACCCCTAGGTTTCATACGTCGAAACATTAAGGTCAAATTTCAACCTCTTAAGTCAATGGCTTGATAATATCAGACGCTTGTGCGAAGCAACTTGAATATGTCTCCGAGATCTGATCAAAACCTTAATTGATCAAATTGAAAATGTTCACAGAAGAGCAGCTTGATGGATCAAACATGATAACAGCCGCACTTCCAGTGTTACTGGCATGATGAAGTCATTAAATCTCCGACGTCTTGATCTAAGACATATAGATAATTGTTTGTCTCTCATGTATAAAATTACAAATGAGCTGGTTGCTATTCCTATTACAGGCATATTAACTGCCCTTTCCCGTCACTCTCGTCACCCCCACAGATGGTCCTACATGTTAATAACAGCAACCACAGACTACTATAAGTACTCTTATTTCCCAAGGAAAAGACAATTACTGGAATGCCCTTCCCCCTGATACCCCCCCCACACACACACACACACGCACACACTCCCGGCCAGTTCAATCTGGCTATCTGCTGTATTGAACACCAATCACCATAGCTCTGCATTCGCTTGGTTTTATCCTTTCAACATAACAGTCCTTGTATATCTTTTTTTTTACTTTTAATCTTTGTTCTACTAACTGTCGGTCTTCGACGCGCGAAGGTCAACTTCCCCGCGAGGGATTTAACATTAAAGGAAGAATGTACATGGATACTGTCATAATGCTTCTTCTGTAAATAAGCCTTATTTCGCTCCCAATTAAATGAGCACCAAATCAATATTGAATAGTAAAATTTGATGCAACAAATTACGTCACAGTAAAAATGGAATATTATAACAGTAAGAAATATGTAGGTTTGTATTTTTTGAGTTGAGTGTGTAAACAATATCACGCGAGAACGAAGGTCGAGCGTGATGTGGTTTACATACGCAACGAGAAATAATACAAACCTAAAGATTGCATACTGTCATAATGTTTCTTTTATTATAAATCCTTATTTCAGTCCCAATTAAATGATCAATAAATCAATAATGAAGAGTGAAATTTAATGTAAGCAATCACGTCCGAATAAAAATGGAAAATTATACCGTATGCAATCTGTAGGTTTGTATTTTTCGAGTTGGGTACTATGTAAACAATAGCACGCGAGACCGATGGTCAAACGTGATGCTAACGCAACGAAAAATAATACAAGCCCACAGATTTCATACTGTCATAATGTTCCTTTTATTATGTAACCTTATTTCAGTCCAAATTAAATGATCAATAAATCAATAATGAAGAGTGAAATTTTATGTAAGCAATCATGTAATAATAAAGCATATTAAATCTATTCGTCATATTTATACATATAAGTTGTGACGTACAGTACTGAAAATTATGAAATTGACATTTTTTTCCGATTTCGATCCGGTCCCCTTCCGATCCTAATGTCATCTATAACCGATCCGATTCCATTCCAATTGCGATCGAATTCCAATTCGATTGCACTCCAATTTTTTCGCTCCCGACTATGCGCTCCAATCGATCTTTACGCTCAACGCGTTTCTCCCGATACCGATCTTTTCGCTCCCTGTGTTAATTGATCATTACTTATCACGGATCTCGCGCTCAGTTTACATTTCAATAAAACATAGATATAAATATTAGCTAATTGCCACTGTATGTAAAAGAGAGTGCGAAGAAAACAATTAATGCATTATTAAGCAATTATTACTATATAAAATTTTAAATTTAGGTTTTATTATTTCTCCCCCCCCCCTCTGGGGGAGACATATTGTTTTTGCCCTGTCCGTCACTGCGTCACTCCGTCTGTCCGTCTTTCACATTTCGTTTCCGCTCAAGAACTCGAGTACCCTTTGACACAGAGCATTCAAACTTCATAAAGTGACAGCCCTTATTGAGTAGAAGAACCCTATAGATTTTGGGGCCAGTAGATCAAAGGTCAAGGTCACAGGGGCCCGAAGAGTGAAAACCCTTTCCGCTCAAAACTGGAGCACCCTTTGACCCAGAGCCTTCAAACTTCATAGGATAATAGCCCTTATTGAGTAGAAGAACCCTATTGATCTTGGGGTCAGTAGGTCAAAGGTCAAGGTCACAGGGGCCCGAAGAGTGAAAACCGTTTCCGCTCAATAACTCAAGTACCCTTTACCCCAGAACCTTCAAACTTCATAGGTTTATAGCCCTTACTGAGTAGAAGAACCCTGTTGACTTTTAGGTCAGTAGGTCAAAAGTCAAGGTCACAGGGGCCCGAAGAGTGAAAACCGTTTCCGCTCAAAAACAGGAGTTCTTTTTCACCCAGAGCCTTCAAACTTCATACGATGGATGTCCTTGTTGAGTAGAGGACTCCTATTGAATTTTTTGTCAGTAGGTCAGTAGGTCAAAGGTCAAGGTCCCTGGGCCCGAAGAGTGAAAACCCTTTCCGCTCAATAACTAGAGTACCGTTTGACCCAGAGCCTACAAACTTCATAGAGTGATAGCCCTTATTGAGTAGAAGAACCCTATTAATTTTGGGGTCAGAAGGTCAAAGATCAAGGTCACAGGGGCCTGAAGAGTGAAAACCGTTTCCACTCAATAACAGATGTTCTATTTCACCTAGAGCCTTCAAACTTCATACGATGTCCTTATTGAGTAGAGGACTCGTATTGATTTTGGGTTCAGTACGTCAATGGTCAAGGTCACAGGGGACCCGAAGAGTGAACACCGTATCCGGTCAATTACTTGAGTACCGCTTGACCCAGAGCATTCAAACTAAATAGGGTAATAGCCCTTATTGAGTAGAAGAACTATATTGATTATGGGATCAGTAGATCAAAGGTCACGGTCACAGGGGCCAGGGCGCAGGGGGGAGACATGCGTTTTTCACAAAAAAAAACATCTAGTTATAATATTTTTTTTTCTGGTGATTTAAGATCAAGCAAATAGTGAAATATTTGTAAAACGGCTTTTCTTGTTAACTTTTTAATCATGCTTTTAACTTACGCTATGAATGTTTTACGAACCAGAACACAGTAAAAAGATGAATTATGGTTTTATATTTCGTACTGGACTTTTGGCATATACGTATATTTACGTTTAAAATCGTTTGTGATTATTAAATACATTTCAATCGCGAATATACTTCTTACTATATACAAATAATGCATGCACATCATAATGTAGCACGGATAAATGTACATAATTTCTTCCTTTGTGTAAGGTAAATTATAACGTATTTTCGCATTAATTAAAGCTTAGAGGGCACTTAAAACAAGGGGTTTAAACATTTAATTTCAATAACAATTTGCGCGTGACTGGCACATCCTTCCTTTTCTATTATATGTCTAGAATTTCATATAGATTACGTTAAATTAGTTTTTTTTACAAGTGTTTGATAAAAGAACACGCAGTTAAATATTGTCAGAAATTGTTTTGTTTAAATAAGATTCGTAAAAAGAATAGGCAGAATCGATTAGAATCATTACTGTATATAACAGATAAACTATAAATAGTAGCGATCCGATTGGATCCGGTCAAAACGTTCCGGCCTTTTCAATCCAAGCGATCCAAACGCTCATAGCGATTCGTTTCGATTCCATTCCGTGTTCAATTCGACTGCGCTTCAATTGCGGTCCTAACAGAATAGGGTTGCGGTCCGCTTCCGATCCGATTGTCAATTTCATGATTTTTGTACTGTAATCGAACAGTAATTTAAAAATGTTTACATATTCAAGCGCCATGATCGATTCTGTCAGATAAAGGAATATTTATGTTTCAAATCTTTTAAAGACTTGAAGGATTAAACGATAACAACATTTGGACATCACCCGAAAATGCAACTAGTGTTTACTGTGGTGTACGATATGCAACTACTAGAATTTGAAAGTGTTTAATTCTTTTACAGCATCAGCGAGCTTCGTTTACATCAAATGCATCTGTAGGTTAGGCTTTCAAGGAAAAATGCGATGGATTGATTCATATGGATATTTCAATCGGTATGGTTGAAAGGTATGAACACTTGTTTGTGTTTGCTTGTTCTGTTTGTATCCGCAATGACAGTCTATGAATTTAACTTTTGTCACTCTTTTGACGTTTTCATATTATTTTTATTTGTAAAGGTCATTGAATCTATAATTATTTTTAAAGAAAAAGTGTCACTTTAGCCAACAAATAATAAATTGTTAAAAAAACACGGTTTAAAATCGGCCATTTTGGAACGTAGAACTACCGGTAGCTGCAAAAATACAGCATCGGAAAACCGCACTGTGAGATATGGATTTTTTAATGTGACTCGTTGTATCAACTTTGCGGATACACGCTGTACTATGCTAAACTCATTCTCATTCGTGGGTATATAATAAAAATATTTCCATACCCTAATGAATGCGATAAAATATATTCTTACCGTGGGCCTTATAACAGGAAGAGCAATATCCATTAAAGTCATGCAATCCGTAAAACTGACAACCGATAGTGTTACATGGCTGACCAAGTCCACCAACTGTAATTATAAAATTAAGGATCCATTTATGACATATTATAAATGTACCGTGACTAAAACAATGTACAGTCCTGACCAAGTGCACAAATTGTAATAATAAGATTAAGGATCATTTTATAATACATTATTAATGTACCGTGACTAAAAGAATGTACAGATCTGACCAAGTGTGCAAAATGTTATTATCAAATTTATTATATAAATGTAATTCTAAGAGTTGCCAACAATGGAAAAAGCATCATTTTAATGTACAGTCGCTGACAATCGACTGTTGGGCCAACACATCGTTGAGATGATAATGCAGGTCTCTTGCCGATTTCTGCTCATTTATCTTTACATTAAGCCTCTTTTAAATAGAGTATTTTCTACTGTTTATTTTTTATGTGATTAGAAAAAGGTGAAATATGAATATCAGGAATCGCCACACTCACAAAACACAGCCTCTCCACGCAGCGAAAAAGATGAGAGGGAAGGAGAGCATGTTTGTTGTAAGTATGTCAATTCAAAAAGTCGCCACAAACAATTAACGGAAAAGAGAACCGTTGGGGGTACCACCTTGGAATTGTCAGTGGCAAAACAAATAGCCACTGGGGTATTAAACCAGGTTCTATGGTTTACCAACCTCACACTTGCCCCATTTTGTTCTAATATCAACAAACAAGTACAAGTTGTCTTAGTGAAATAACTCAACCATCAGCTTAACAATGTTGCATGCAAAAGAACACAAACATATAAAACATAAGAAGCTAATAGCATTGCAAAGCTACGGGGGCGAGTACTCAATGATCTTACCGAGACCAGAGACCCTGGATTCAAATAAGCAAGAACGCGGTGACATGGATAAAATAAACAAATCGAGCGTCTAGGTTCTTTTAAGAAAAGATTTCCCCATAAACCTTCATAAAACTCTTAAACCCCTACCACCGTCGTGCAACCAAAAAGCTAAGCATGGTGATCAACTGTAGATGGGTCATCAAGCCTGCAGAGCTCTGTAGAATATCATGTTGGTGGTAATCTTTCTTTTTGAATTTACAGATGGTTTTTACGAATAACCGTGAGAAATTAATATTGCCTTTTATTTTCTGAAGTTAATAAATTAAATCTGCAGAAAAAAATGGCTTTGAAATACCTTGTTGCAATAGTGATTTTAAACTGCACCTGTATTTTTGGATTCAATCTGGGTATCGGCGATAAAACGTGCAAAATGTTTTCCTTAATTTATAATACCGATAACCTTGTTGTAAGGGTTTTCTGTTATGCAAATATTACGTTCATTGAAATCACTAACATCATTGCAAGCTCTAGAAAATCGAACAAGCTTTGAATAAGTAAACGCGGTAAGATGTTGCACGTGGAACATCGCCGTCTGAAAACGGAAAATTTACTTTATTAAAATAAAATCGTTTTTATCATATATTTTAGTAGTGACGTATCCGTTTTCAATAGAAAGATTAAGATCAAAAAAGTTAGCTTGCTTATCTGAAGTGTTTGCTTTATTAAGTTGTAGTTTATGAGGGTAAATTTTATTAACCAGATATGGAAAATGGTTGTTATCTATTTTCAACAAATCATCAAAGTACCCCGAGGTGTTGTTAAAGGCTGTAGTAATGTCATCTTGATGTTCGGTAGAAAGATATAACATAAAATCTCTTTCATAACAGTATAAAAACAGATTAGCAGCATGGCGTGCACAATTAGAAATGCCTATAACTTGTTTATAGAGGTACCAAATCTCACATAAATACTAGTATTATTCAATACAAATGTGAGCGCCTCGATAAGGTTTTGACAGGTCCATAAAGTAAAATTATCATATTCAGAACCATCTGTAAAAATGCCCTAAGTTAATTACAAGCGATAGAGGTTTTATTTTCTCTAGCAAACGTTTTTGGTTTCAATGAGACTGGTTAGCTTGGCTTATCTCTTATTAAATTATGAGGGAGAGAAGTATATAAACTCATAAGAAAACAAACAGAACGCCTATAAAAAAAAATTTAAGCTTCTTTCACACGGCATTTGATTTTTTGTAGACCAAAATAAATTTTTGCCAGTGGTTTCAGACACCTTTTCGCAATACATTGTAACTAATTACATGATCTTTTATAGCTGTAAGACAAGATGTTCAGAGCTCGGATAATTTAGTAGTTGTGCAAGAACTGGAGTTTGCAATAAATCTTGCTTTGTACGGTGTTTTGTGCATTTTAGGCACCAATACATAGTAGGTACTTTAGCTTGTTTTGGCTCAACACTGATTCTAAATTTTGTAATTTATAATTACAAATTATTATTATTTTATTAATTATTATCTGTAACGGAAAATTCCGTAAATCAATTAATCTAATTAACTGTCATTAATTTGTATGCCATTGCAAAAACAAATCATTTTAAAGTAATTACTAGGTAGATACAGGTATTTTCTAAATTAATGGATATCTGTTTTGGAGCAACTTTTTGACAATGAAAGATGAAGAAACAGCAGCACTGAAATTAGATTTTTTTCTTAAAATTTGGCTTTCATTAAAATACTAATTTTCTTATCAGATTATCTAAGTCACATGTAAACAATTTCTTACTATATGGTATTTGAGTGAAAATATGCGATGCATTCAAAAGACTTATAGTGTAAAAATACTGATCGATGATTCCGTTTTCTTCTAAATAGCCACCAAAGTAAGGACTTTTTAATAAAACGAAATACAAATCCACGGGTCTCCGACGAAAAAACAGGGTCGGGTTTTTGGAAAGCGATTTTGTTGATACGTTTAAATATGTTTCGGCCGTCCTCCAGTAAATCAGGGTCGGGTTTTGAGAAATCAAAATTGTCACGTTTAAATACATTACGGTCGTGGAAAGGATATAGGAGTGTCGATTATATTGAATATGTGTTGTTGTTTTTTTCAATTACAAAGAGCATTAGGCTCAACATATTCTCGTTTGCACGATTTATTGCAAAAGGAGTTTAACGAAACTGCAATTTCCGCACGACAGGTATTAATGTCGATGTCCGAAGCAATTCTATATTTGGACCTTTGGAAATTATATTACGAATTCTATTATCTTTGATAACATTTAGATTCCCTGTAACGATATGACCGGCAGGTTGATAGATAGAAAATTTTGAATTTTAACAATCCCAAGATTTCGGTGTATCCTTAGCAATCTGCAAATCTGAAGTTATTTTATTGAAATTGAAAATTGTGTTTCTAATTGGCTTGTTGTAATTATAACAAACGATGGGCGTTTTAGTAGTCTTGAAATAATCAAGTTCAGCCGATTGAACAGAGTAGTATACATTACTGGCTAAAAGCCAGGTTTGCGTGCAAGCGACTTAAGCACGAACCCTCCAGATTCACTTGAGAAGTGATCTCGAGGTGTTTAAACATCGATGGCAGGCCCCCAGGTTGGGCGCCATTGTAACAAGGGTTCTGATGGCTAAAAGCCCCGTTTGCGTTTGAGGAGGATATTCTTGGGTGCACTTTAGTGCGAAATAGGTAAATAAAGACGCTTGACGAACAGGTAAGTCCAGAGTAAAATTTACTTTTAACCGCCATCTTGACTAAATAGCTTGAAATCAATAGGGCGTGGAGTTAACAATGCATTGTATAGAGTACGATTCATTGTATTGTGTAACAGGTCACGAATGCAAAAGTGAAAGTAAAGGCCCTCGGATGGATTGAGGCGGACCCTCACAGTCAAAGTGCAGGCACTCAGAGGTGTTGCAGATGCCCCTCTGAGTGATGGTATAGGCCCTCGGAGGGATTGAGGAGGCCCCTCACAGTGCAAGTGCAGACCCTCGGAGGGATTGAGGAGCTCCCTCAGACATATTGATGATTGCAAAGGCTCATAAAAACATAATGTTTTCTATTTTTCATGTTTGATGCAATCAGTTAATAAAGACTCTGAAAACTTTAAAAATTAGGGCACTCGCGCAGGGATTGTGGAAAGCCTCTGAGGGATTGGGGAGGCTCCTCAAACCCCGATTGAGAAACCTCTCAGGGGGACTGTACAGCTACTTTGTGTCAAATTACCTTAAACAAAATTCCAAATTAAATCCTAGTTTGTTTAATTATAGAACTGTATGATCAACGTTGAATTGTAGTAGCCTTATTGCGACTTTCAAAACCGAAATTCTAAGACATTTATACAGAATTTCAGAAAAGAAAAACACTAAACAAACACAACAAGGCACTTTATCACATGTTGTCTTTTTTGGGGGGTAAAAATCCAGTACTTTTTCATAACATAATATCCGAACTCTTAATCACGCATAACTTCCTTCTTGTTTGTAAAGTTAGTTTTATGTAAAATAAACGAATATCATTAAGCTGTTAAGTATTGTAGACAACGAGTATGTATGTGTAATGTGGGTCGCATGTCATAAAAAAGCATGTGTATATTTAGTGAGATACCTTTAAGTCATTGTTGCGGAACATGTAAACATTAGTGAGGGTTAAAAACGTATAAATTGTGTTAAGTAGACTCTTAATCAGAAACAGTAGCATACCTGTGTTATGGACTCCGGCGGGTCTTTAGACACTTCAGAATTTTATTTAGCATGAGAAGTGAAATAGGAGGGAGAGGAGTGAAAGAGGATGCATGAGGATTGAAAAAAATTGGCGTGAGAAGTGTGAGATAAGAATGGGCATTTAAGAAATGAATGTTGGTTAGGTTCGTGCTTAAGTGCACTTGCACGCAAACCTGGCTTTTAGCCAGTAATGTATACTACTGAACAATGTTATCTTTAAATATACTTTGAAGGTCAATAAAATCTATCCTATTATTTAAAAAGGAATTTTCAGGAACTGTCTTTGGTGATTAGATTCCAAGTCAATGTGTATGAGAACTTGCCGAGTGTAACACTGAGTAAGGCTTGCAACTCCATAAAGTGCACGAGTTCTTATAGCAATATAATCAGCTTCCTCATCTACTATCTGTAAACTTGATATAGAAAGAAAAGTCAAACGTCAAAGCATAGCGTGTCTACCAGAATGCTTTAAAATATTTAGAAACATAGAAATGTAATAAATGAATTCAAATGTTACAACTATACACATATAATTGGTATATGAAAATGGATAAAGTATTTATGTTTCGATTATAATCAAAAGTGATTTTATTTGGTTATTGATATTGATTTGTGTTCAATTCTGATACACTACAATTTATAATGCATTGTAACTGTACAGTGACTAACACAAATACATTAAAACATGACTATGAGACAATTAGAACTAGGAAAATGTGGTTTTTAATGGCAATATTATAGTGTTCTGAACATCGGTCAGCGTGTGTGGTATCAACAGCCCTTCTCTGTACAATGTTTACCTTTCACTGGTTTTGCGGCGACGGGTACTGTACTTGAAGCTGGCTGGGATGGAGATGTCAATTTTGCCCAAAGGGATATGTTTTGTTGAGGTCTACTCGTTAGAAGAAGTGTGGCTCGTGCTGGACCTAAAACAAACTGGATCGTTAAAACAGTTGTTGTCTAGCATTATAGTTAACAATTTTTATCTAACAAAACATAAAGATTTAAATGTTCACATTAGTTTTACACATATTAATACTTGCACTCAAAACTCCTAACCAGGTAGATGGGCATGTTGGTGACGTTAGCTGGGATAGATAAAACGAATATTCTCTTAGATTTAAAATAAATGAAATTACTACAAAAGATAATTCCATTGCATGATTTGTTTATTTTTTGATGTCGGTTCTGGTTCATTTGGCGGTAACTAATTCTATGTAACTTTTGCATTTAACGGCTTGTAAACAAATAACAAAATACTTGTTGGTGCTATTTTTCATACACTATTAAGGTAAAATTCACAAAAAGTAAACTTTTATAACGGAAACGTTGCTCCGCTTTTGTTTAAATTAGTCTGGAAAACAACATACAGTGCAACGTGCCTTGCAGATTGTGCCCATGCACAAAACAACTAGAAGTTTATACATTGTCAAAGTGTTTCCAGCTTTTATTTGCATTGCCTATATAAATGCAAACGTGCAGATTAGAAAGATCATAATTATCTATTTAAACATTATTATAAAATATCAACTAAATAACGCCGACAAACTAAATCGATTACTCGAAATTGTTAACGAGCAATTTCGTATTTGTTTTTACGAGCTTAATACCGCTGATCAGAAGTAAACACACTTACATTCATTGATAGCCAAATCGGCTTGCGCCAGTCTTGATTTCAGTTCCCTTATTTCTTTAATTAGATCATCCTTCGCATCCGTTATGCATTGTTGGGTGTCTATAAAAGAAATATATTAAATTAAAAGTTTTAGTGAGATTACATTCAACCTCTGTATAACTATTATAAGCCCAACTTGCATCCGTACTTAGATAGATTATTTATTGTTTGTTACTTCTTCCTTTTCCAACACCTGTTTAAAAGTTCTGAGAAACATCATACATGTACTAATCTTGAATACCTGGCAATCAGGTATAAACGTCACACTAAGTCTTGAATACCTGGCATTCATGCATTACTATCATACAAAGTCTTGAATACCTGGCATTCAGGCATTAACATCATACTAAGTCTTGAATACCTGGCATTCAGGTATAAACGTCATACTAAGTCTTGAATACCTGGCATTCATGCATGAACATCATACTAAGTCTTGCTTTAACAGGTTGCAGTAACTGTACAAAACCTTACTTTTCACAGAAAAAAATACAATCAATCAATCAATCATTAAGAAGCAATTCAACCATTTCTTTATGTGAAGATGTATATGTATGACTAATATAAAATTACTTGAATACTTTAAAATCATTATATTCCGCGCGGGTTTAATTTCCGTGACTTGTGTACTTCTTGTTAGAGAAAGTACACGAAATTAAACCTTAATTCAATTTTGAATAACAGTATTGTTAAATTTCTTATAAGAACATTTGAAGAAAGCAAAAAAATACCAGATTGTACAGTTTCTATTGCAGCAGTTAGCTGAGCTTGTGAAATTTCAAGCGATTGTTCGAGACTGCGTATGTTCACCTGTAAATTGTCAAAACGATCGTGTAAAAGATGTTTGAGTTCAAGTAGACTCCTTTGAAAATCGCTCTGGGTCTCGATGCGTTCGATGGTTTCCTTCATACGTTGACTAGCTATAGGTTTCATGTCGTTGCATATCGTATGTATTATACAAGTAACTGAGTTCCAATGACTCTGAAACGTTTGGTCATCCATGGCACAGTCTGGATAATGTGAAATGTCATTTCTATAGGCTTTTATTTTCGCACATGCATTCTTTTCAACGGCTTTCAATTTTCTTGTCAGAAACTTGTTGATTATAATAAATAGAAGCGTTATGTCCTATTTTGAAATGTCTCTGAATTTTTGAGGTGGGGGATACAGCAGTTGTAACTCTCTTTGACTTGGCTTAGATGCTCGAATCTGTGCTTCAATAGCCGGATTTTGTAGAAGATTATCTAGTGTTATACATTCCCGTTTTAAAGCCTTCTTGAGAAGGGATCGTAATACGTCTGTTCCGCATTGCACTAAGAGGAGGAAATAACGAATAAAGTTGCCGTTTGCAGGAGTCAACATTTCGTCGTCATTGTGGCACTCTTTGTATACATATCGATGTCTTTAAATTCCTTTAAATAGAACAATATTAAAAGGGAATAAAGTTGTACAAACTGTCTGTCAAATGCATACACTCCGTTTCATTTCAAGAACTGTAAATTATAGAAGTACTAATTTGCATTAAATATATTTTAAAATAGTTTTCGTTAATGTTGAAGTGTATTTAATTTTGTGTGTAAACTGAAATGACTAAATTATTCAAAATATGCAGACATCAGTTGAAAAAAAGTTTGAAATATAGCTCCAGAAAGATCTTCGGACAATCAGTATCTATGACGGGGGTAAAAAAGCTCTACCGGAAGGTACGTCAACTTCTTGAAAGAGGTTTATTTTGTTGTGGTGGAGGATACCAACATACACAGCGATCACTCCGTACAAAAGTGGTAGCAGGAATATGAAATAGTTGAAAAGGGAACTTTGAAAGCCGTCGAACACGACATATATGAAAATATCGCAGGCTCGGTTTGATTGAGCCAGATGATGAGCAGTAATGAAAATGCATTTTACTGCCCACGACGCCTAGAAACTCAATATTTACACCAGTGAAAAGTACAATTTTGGGTCATCCCAAACGACGGTATGCATATGGCGGTTAACATGGAGCCTTAATTGCAGTATTATCAGATAAAAACTATTATTATATATCTAATAAATGTAACCAATCGACAATCTGCATTTGTACCACGCGACCGTCCAATATATTCCCGTATTGGATCCAAAAAATATATATAAATTTCATATTGGACGATTGGTACATGTGCACTAAAGATATATAATAATAAGGTTATTATACATTTAACTGTACAATACGGAATATATTTGGACTCGTACACAGCTTGAAAAGTCATATTGGACTCGCCTATCGGCTCGTCCGATATGACTTTTCAAGCTGTGTACTCGTCCAAATATATTTCCGTATTGTACAATAAAATGTATGTTAAATCCTTTTCTAAGAAAATGATTATTATTATATATATTTACTTTGCGGGACGTCGTGTACGACGTCGGCGCGGAATTATGAAAATATAATTGGAATCTGGCGCCATGTCGTATGCCGACATCCTGCAGACGTCTGACGTCGTTTCCGCCCTGCCGGCATTCAGTTGTTTATGTCTTTGTTTTGTTGTAGCGGCTTCCCGTTTGAACAGGTCTTTCTAAGCACATTTTAGGATTTCACTTTTAGACATCATAGTCGGTAATATAATTATTTTCTTTCACATATACACTCGTAATGCACACATAAAATATTAATAATATTCAGCGCGAATCTTTGGTTTTAATTTTTATAGAAATTAAAAAAAAATAATTGTTAAATATTAAAGTTTCCTTTATCATTGTGTCTTGTTCAAAAGTTAAGATTGTGAATGTAATGTTGATTTCTATTGATAAATTGTATTTGTAATGTATTATGTTTGTATTTGTTTATATTGCTTTTCTTTAACAATATTTATGTATGTTTCAGAGAATCGCTTTAAAAAATAAAGGTATAAAGAGCGCATACTCGTACAGTCTTTTTTGAAATCCTGAACAATTCTCGACTCGTCTGCAGAGAAGAATAACATTGAGAAAAAATGGAATACTCCATCTTGAAACACGCTCGTTCTTCGTGTCTTGGACAGCTGACTAAAACGTACAATGAGTTAGAAAGACAGATGATCTCACGTGACAATGTAAGTAACGTGAAGGATATTTACAAGAAGCTGAATGAACGATTTGAAAGCTTTAAGCAGGCTCACACCGAGTGTATAGATAATTGCCAGAATACAGATGAAATTGAAAATCTACTGACAAGTTATCACGCAAGTGAAAAGAACTTTATGGAATTCCAGGAGCGTTACAACCAGTGGATAACTGATGAAGTATCTCCTGAAGATTGCGATCGTAGTTCTGTGGGTGGCGACAGCGTACATACTGTGTCATCTACTACTTCGTCTTCAAGGTCATGGTTGGCAAAGGCAAAACTTAAGAAGCTTAAAGCGGCACGCAAGATAAAGATGATTAACGAAATGCACGAAATCGATCTCAAGAAACGGGACTTAGAACGTAAAGCGCGGTTCTTAGAACAACAGTCAGAAATTGAAGACGCCGAGCTTGAAGAGCAGGTATGGCAAGCTGTCGTGGACGAGGAAACGAGTACATCTTCTGCGGGCATGGCTTGAGTGGGTGACTGCGCGATGGGCCTTACTTCCGGTCGTGTTGACGATAGCGTGACGGGCCTGACTTCCGGTCGAGTGGGGAACGGCGTGTTTGATCTTACATCCGGTCGTGTTGGCGACGGCGTGACGGGTCTTGCTTCAGGACGAGTGGGTGACGGCGTGACGGGCCTGACTTCCGGTTGCTTTGGTGACGACGTGAAGAACCTTGGTTCCGGTCGAGTGGTTGACGGCGTGACGGAACCGATTTTCGGCCAAGTATACAGTGAAACAGAAGAACAAAGGAACGGTAACATAGTAAAGAACATTGATTTAGCCTTTCAGACTCTGGGAAATGCTGGCACGAAGGTTTCAATCTTCCTAAACCAGAGCTGTTAACATTTAATGGAAAGCCTGTTGATTACAGTAAGTTCATAAAGAATTTTGAAACAAACATAGAATGTCGTGTGACCGACGATCGTATGAAATTAAGTTATCTGATTCAGTACTGCGAAGGTGAGGCTAAACTTTGCATTGAGGACTGTGTCTTGCTTGAACCAAGCGAAGGTTACAAACGTGCCCGTTCCATTCTTTACTCACGGTATGGCAGACCGCATCGGATTGCTAGATCATATATTGATAAGCTTATTAAAGGTCCTCAGTTTCGAGCATCTGACATTGATGAGTTGTTGCGCCTTTCCCTTGATATGCAAAAATGTGATATAACATTGTCACAGCTGGGTTTTGCATCAGATGTTGATAATTCTGAGAATCTCAGACAAATTGTAAAACGTTTATCAATTCATATGAGAACAAAATGGGTTGAAATAGCTCACTCTATCAGTGAATCTGGCAGAGAACCACGTTTTAGAGATCTTACCAAGTTTGTTGATGAGAAATCACGCATAGCAAGTTCAGTTTACGGAATAGATCTTGTTAAAGAAAGTAGCCGTAAAACCGAGGTCATGGGTTCGAACCAAAGACGCTCTGAACAAAGTCAGTGCCAGAATATGTCTAAAGGCAGAGTGACCACTCTTACCACTTAGAGTGATAGTTCAGACAAATCTAGGAAATGTCATTGTTGTTCAGGGTCATGTTACGACTTGCACAATGTAAGAAGTTTAAGTCTATGAATTTAGATGAAAGATCAAACCTTGTTAGGAAGCTTAAGCTCTGTTACAATTGTTTGAAAGGAAAGCATTTTTCAAGTAATTGTAGAAAACCAAAATCATGTACAGTTTCTGATTGCATGCAAAAACATCATTATTTGTTACATAGCTGGGTAAATAGAGAAGCTAATCACACAGCTACGCAACCTTCAATTAACTGTGCATCCACAAATGAGTCATTAAGGAAAACCTGTTTAGGTATCATACCAGTGACTGTAATAGGTGAGTATGGAACCGCATGTCAAACCTACGCCCTGCTCGACGATGGTGCTGACAAAACCTTATGCGATGAACGTCTACTGAAGAAGTTAAAAGTGCCTGTTAGACCCGTTACCTTTAACATCTCGACGATAAGCTTCGAAAGGAGTGCAGTCAGCGGACAGGAAGTTGACTTACATGTGCAATCAGCTTCCGGTGGAGACCAAGTGAAGCTTAGTCGTGTATGGTCAGTGAAGAAGTTACCCATATCAACAAGATCAGGCGCTAGCTCAGTAGACATTCGACGACTGCCATACCTGTCAGACCTGAACTTACCATGTATCGGCGATGGTGACGTCATGTTGCTAATAGGAACCGACTCGCCAGAATCCCACATTCCGATTGAGGTACGCACCGGAAATAGTAACGAGCCATACGCAGTACGGACACGTCTTGGCTGGGCGGTAAGGGGACAACTACCGTTAACGTCAGAGTCTGGTTCTACCAGCGACGCCAACGTCCATTTTGGTCACGCCAGTGACGTCATACTACATGAACAACTTCAACGTATGTGGTCATCAGATTTCGATGACAAAATACGGCATGAAAAGGAATCAATGTCGATCGAAGATAAAAGAGCGCTGAATATTTTGAAATCAACGCTTACCCGTGAAAACGGTCACTATCAGATGGGACTTCCGTCGCGTCAGGAAGACGTATGTTTACCAAATAACATTACTCTCGCGCATGCGCGCCTTGAGCAGCTGAAAAAGAGACTTTCTCGCGACACTGATCTTCATCAAATGTACACCGCGACATTATGTGATTACATTGAAAAGGGCTATGCAAGGGAAGTGACGGCATCTAAAAATGAAGACCGAATTTGGTACTTACCCCACCACCCCGTGACAAATGAAAACAAGCCTGGAAAGGTACGTGTAGTTTTTGATTGTGCCGCAAAGTTTAAAGGAGTTTCCTTGAAAAGCCAGTTACTTCAAGGCCCAGACTTGACAAACAGTTAAGTAGGAGTGCTTGTCCGTTTCAGACAAGAAAAGGTTGCTATCGTCGCGGATATTGAAGCCATGTTTTACCAAGTACGCGTATGTGACAAGGACTGTGATGCTCTCAGATTTTTATGGTAACCCAGTGGTGACATGACAAAAACCCCGAATACATACTGTATGACAGTTCATCTATTCGGAGCCACGTCTTCCCCAAGTTGTGCTGCGTATGCACTGACGCGAACAGCATACGACAACGCAGATAAATTTGACCCGGAAGTAACATCAACAGTGAAAAGAAACTTCTATGTAGATGACTGTCTGAAATCGGTTGAAACAGCGGAGAAAGCTATAACGCTTGCAACTGATTTACAAAGACTGATGCGCTTGGGTGGCTTTAGACTTACTAAGTGGCTGAGCAACGACCGCAAGGTGCTAGATGCAATACCGGAAGCAGAACGTGAACCATCAGTCATCAAGCTCGAACCCGGCGAAGCGCTCCCACAAGACCGAGCCTTGGTGTGATGTGGGATGTTAACAGCGACAAGATATTCTTCAAAGTTAAGGTGACAGACAAACCCTTGACGAGACGCGGACTTTTGTCGATTATGAGTTCGATATTCGACCCACTTGGTCTTGTTTCGCCTGTGACGTTGAAAGCAAAGGCAATCATACAGAACCTATGCAGGGAAAAATTAGGCTGGGATGACAAAATTCCACAACGTTATGTTGACGAATGGAAAAGATGGGTGACCAGTCTACATAACCTTGAAAGAGTGACAGTCCCGCGTTGTTTTGCCGACACAACGTTCAGGGAGTTAAAAAACACACAGTTACACATGTTCAGCGATGGTTCAGAGCTAGGATACGGCGCATGCGCGTACTTACGAATGGTGGATGCGCATGACAACGTCACTTGCACAATTGCTCTTGGCAAATCCCGTCTTGCGCCCCTTAAACAAACCTCAATTACACGGCTTGGGTTATCAGGTGCCGTTGTAGCGTGTCGTCTTTATGCGATGTTAGAAGAGGAACTAGAAGTTAAAATCGACCAATCAATATTTTGGACAGATTCAACAATACTGCTGGGGTACATCAATAATAAAACACACCGTTTTAAGACATTTGTTTGAAACAGACTCAGTGTAATACATGAAATTAGTTCCCCAAATCAATGGCGACATGTTGGCTCAAGTTCAAATCCCGCCGACATTGCTTCGAGAGGAATCGATGCCAGTGACACTCAGGGCCTGAGAATGTGGTTACAGGGTCCAGAATTTCTAATGAGAGATGAAACTGCTTGGCCGGTTGGTCCGCCAGTACCGGAAGTAGCCGGTGATGACGAAGTAAAGAAAGAGGTCGCGATTAATATGATCACGTCGGCTTCAAAACATGATGACTTAATAGCGCGTTACTCAGATTGGACCAGACTACAACGAGCTTTTGCATGGCTGTTAAGGTTTAAAAACTACTGCCGTGTTCGTTAGCTGAAACACAAAGTTGACTTAGGCACCGGTGAATTGACAGTCACTGAAATACGGAAGGCAACACGAGCCATACTGGTGTTTGTGCAAGAAAATCACTTTGCCAAAGAATTGAACGCGTTGAAAAGAAATGATCCCGTAAATAGAGACAGTAGACTTGCGTCATTAAACCCGTTGTTTCATGACGGTATTATCCGACTGTATGGACGGCAGCAGCGTACACATGTCGACGAATATCCAATCATTCTTCCAAGCAACCATCACGTGACAACAATGATAATAAATCATTATCACAGAATCAATGGCCACACAGGAACGCAGCAGGTGCTTGCAGCGACGACAGAGAAGTACTGGATATTGCATGGGTTAAGCACGGTCAAGAAAACAGTTGGTAGGTGTTTTGCATGCAGACGACGAAATAGTCCGTTGCTAACGCAACAGATGGCTCCACTAGTTAAAGAGCAGACGACACCAGATAGACCGCCATTTAACTATGTTGGAGTAGACTTTTTGGGACCCCTTATGGTAAAAATGGGACGTTCACACGTGAAGAGATATGGCTGCCTGTTTACTTGTCTAATAACTCGAGCGGTGCACATAGAGATTGCGCATAGCCTGACAACTGATTCGTTTATCGCGGCCTTCCAACGATTTACCAGCAGACGAGGAATTCCCGCGACTGTCTACAGCGACAATGGTACAAACTTAGTCAGCGGCGACAAAGAAATCAGACAAGCGATTCATGACTGGAACCAAACAAAATAAGGTCAGTACATGCTGCAGCATGAAATTGAATGGAATTTCAATCCGCCGTATGCCAGCCACAGAGGCGGAGCCTGGGAAAGGCTTATCAGATCAACCCGCAGTATTCTAAAAGCAATCGCCGGAGAACAGTTACTTACCGATGAAAAGCTTGCTACGTTGATGGCCGAAGCTGAACGGATCCTGAACGATAGGCCGATTACCAAAGTCAGAAACGACCCCAAAGACCCGCTGGCACTTACTCCAAGCATGCTTCTACTGATGAAATCAAATACATCAATACCAAGGGGAATTTTCAAGAAAGAAGACAATTATTGCAGACGCTGGTGGAAACAAATACAGTACCTGGCAGATGTATTTTGGAGAAGATGGATTCGCGAGTACCTATCAGAGCTACAGCTGCGCCGGAAGTGGCAAAACCCGCGACCAGATCTCAGCATTAGTGACGTCGTATTAGTAGCCGAGATTAATATACCAAGAGGGCAGGGGCCACTGGGCAGGGTTACTAATGTGATAGTGGGTCGGGATGGGCATATTCGAAGCTGTGTGGTTCGCACTCGTAACTCAGAATCAGTTAAGCCAATTACAAGGTTATGCTTACTAGAAAGCCAGTAGTATATTCTATAAATAAACATTTATAAACTGGCGCTATGCTTATTTGTACAAATGCATTAAAATGCATATGCCTGAAATGGGAATAGGCCTGCCCATATATCATTAAATAGTCAGTAAAAGCTATCTCAAGTACCTGAAATCTTTAATTAGTTACTTTAAATTGTATTTAAGGTTTGATTAAAATTTCGTTGGAATTTAATTGAACATCAATTGATTTATTATGACACCTGTCCATATTTACATGTACATGTAATTTAATACTAGTAAAAACTATGTAAAGTATCTGATTGCAGTATTTTACTATTATTTGTAATTGTATTTAAGTGTTTAAAAAAATTTAATTGGAAATTAATTGCAATATAATTGATTTCTAATTGAAAATTAATTGGGTTTATTTGTTACAATATATCATTAAGTTAATGAAATGGAGTCATTTCATAGTCGGGGAGTGTTAAATCCTTTTCTAAGAAAATGATTATTATTATATATATTTACTTTGCGGGACGTCGTGTAAGACGTCGGCGCGGAATTATGAAAATATAATTGGAATTTGGCGCCACGTCGTATGCCGACGTCCTGCAGACGTCTGACGTCGTTTCCGCCCTGCCGGCATTCAGTTGTTTATGTCTTTGTTTTGTTGTAGCGGCTTCCCGTTTGAACAGGTCTTTCTAAGCACAATTTAGGATTTCACTTTTAGACATCATAGTCGGTAATATAATTATTTTCTTTCACATATACACTCGTAATGCACACATAAAATATTAATAATATTCAGCGCGAATCTTTGGTTTTAATTTTTATAGAAATAAAAAAAAATAATTGTTAAATATTAAAGTTTCCTTTATCATTGTGTCTCGTTTAAAAGTTAAGATTGTGAATGTAATGTAGATTTCTATTGATAAATTGTATTTGTAATGTATTATGTTTGTATTTGTTTATATTGCTTTTCTTTAACAATATTTATGTATGTTTCAGAGAATCGCTTTAAAAAATAAAGGTATAAAGAGCGCATACTCGTACAGTCTTTTTTGAAATCCTGAACAATGTATAATAACCTATAATTCCATGAACAAATGCGTATGGTCCCCAGGATAAAAATAGGTTTGCCCTAAACGAGAAAACAAATGACGGTACTAGATAGAATAGAATTCTACAGGTGATCTGAGAATATAAAGTCTGTATATCACAGAGAAGGGCAAACAATAATAAGCAGGAAGTGGTAGTGATTGAACAGTATCCAACTCTATACTGGCTGGGATACTGAACTAACGCATCTTAAACCTGGCCGAAATATTAAAATGATAGAAAGTTAAGATGTATTATAAACACTGTATATAAACCGATTGTACCATACGCCGTTTATAGCAAGCTGATTGCATGGCTGCGATATAAACAATTCGTAAATAACACATTGAAAACGGAATTATTATGATCATTTTAAGTACCTTCAACAAAAACAAGTATGTTATATTTTGTAGAGTCCTTATTGGTTGTAATACCATTTGTTTTGCGCATATAGAGGTATAAAACTTGCAATTTGTTTTGCCACTGACCGTTCCAAGGCGGTATCCCCAAAGGTTCTCTTCTTTGTTAATTGTTTGTGGCGTCCTATTTGAATTGGCATACTTATATACTTAAAGAAATTAGAAACGCAACTTCTTTAAACAGGAAATACATTTCATGTTTAAAGAAGTTGCGTTTTTAATTTCTTCATGTACATAAAATATAGTAACCGAAATTAAAAACGCAACTTCTTTAATCACGAAACATATTTTGTGTTAAAAGAAGTTGCGTTTATAATTTCTTTAAGTATATAAAATTAGCTCTCTCTTTCTCTCTCTCTCTCTCTCTCTCTCTCTCTCTCTCTCTCTCTCTCTCTCTCTCTCTCTCTCTCTCTCTCTCTCTCTTCATTTTCGCTGCGTGGGGAGGCTGTGTTTTTTTTAGTGTGGCGATTCCTGATATGCATATTACCCTTTTTTTGCAAAATTGCATTTAATCACAAGAAAGTCTGGCAAATGACCCATAAGATTGTATCAAATTACTGTTATTCTCTACAAATAAACGCTCTGATGCACGAATACATACTAGTTATATGACTCTATGACATTAATATAAAGAGTGTTATATTACAATTATATTGCTTTAAATGTATAGATAGTGTAAATTATTAAAATGATTTGAAGGGTGTGTTTCGTAATGACTGTATCATCTATAGCATTATCATACTATCATTTATAGCAAACACACCGATTTCTGTTGTATCATTTAGTGCGATCTTTGTTGAATGATTTTCCAATAATCTGTATCACTTATGTCGATGCGCATTTGCTAATTTTATCAAGTTTATGCTTTAAGGTAAGATGGAGGAGTTCGTCTACATATATTGTCTATACAAATCGGGTATATTTGGAGAAATAATAAATCATGGCGTACAAAAACACAAAGAGAAGAACTTTAAAATAATAAAAGAGAATGATACATAAATAGTGACTATAGGTTATTGTTAGTTTGGAGGCTTGTATAAAAATTAAACTGTCAGGCCCAACGCAGCTGGGCGTCCGTTTAATTTTTCATACAAACCTCGGAAAAAACTATAAACTGTTTTTGTAACTGATATAATGGCATACACATAGTTTACACAAATCAGTTGTCAAAGCAGTATTTTAATGGAGAAATGTATTATGAGAATATGTTAGAAATTGAATTGGTTAATTTCTTTAATTGAAATCAGCATGGGAACATACCTGACTCTCAAGGGAAGACCTTTGTGATAGTCAATCCTTGGGAGGAAAACAAGACACTGATTCCTTTGCTAAAGTTCCATTTGACCCTTTACTCCATGGGAAACGGAGTAAGTTGTTTTTGCTGTACACTGTTTGCTATTACATTTATAAGAATATTTCTGAAAACAAGCGATTATTGTATATTCCGATCAAATGATGTTTCAGCTGACGATGATCTACATTGGTCGTTCAATGATTTAAGGGTTTATCATCAGCTTAAAATATTTAAATAACTTGCTTTGCCTCAGAATTTGTATGTCACGCCTACCTGCGTATGAATTTATAATCGTGAACGTTGAGTTTCGAAACTATTACTTTAAAAAAAAAACACCTTAGACTATGTTTATCAAATCCAAAAGTAAATCCAATACAATTTACTTGCACTGAAGGGTCAAAATTAGAAAAAAATTGAATTAAAAGGGAGGTAATTATAAAATCGGGTACTTTGAAGGTAATTTATTTAAACACAAATGCTGCTGATTAATGAGGTTTTATGTTTTTCCTACTAGCGAGGTGTCCTATTAAAATAAAACAAGCAATTTAGAGTGATTTTCTGTTTCTTGATCTTAAATTGCGTGAAATTGCATTTTTAGCAAAATTTAGGATACACTGTTCAAAAGTCAATTCTTACATGACTGAAGCTTTAATTGAAGACTGTTGTTGGCAACTTATAACAAATAATGTGTTAAGTCAATGTCTTTTTAATTAAAAATTGCGGAGATTATCGACAAATCAGAACTTTGGGTGGGTGTATTTGTAATTTGAAAATTATAAAATTAAATATTTGAAGAAATTCATTATTCAGTCATTTATATACAAATTTGGTGATTAAATGAATTGTTGCTTTGTGATGTCATGAAAAGAATGATAATATTGCATACAGGCAGTAATACGAGGTTTGTATCACAGGGTGGCTTTACCATGGGACTTTAAGAATGTCGTGCACCCAATTTTTCAGACAAATCACCCGCTTCAGGTAGGTGTTTTGCTTATTTCTCAGTTATTTCTGGACCGATTTTAATCAGATAAAGAGCACAGTACTCCCGTTAAAAAGCATTTTCATCGACATTTAACCTCCAATATCAATCGGCTGCCGTTTTCTCAAACACTCAAAAAGTGTTTGAAATGTTTTGAATGTAAGAGCAGAATGTAAAAGATGTAACTGTGTGTAGTTTAATTTTTCTCAAGATTTGATTTATTTACATACATGTGTACCGATCAATATAGCTAATCATCACAACGTGAAATTATTATGGCAGCCGCCCGTCATTTAAATACATGAAGAATAATACATGTGCTTAATTACTAGAAATGCGATCACTCGACATACGCGATGACTCGATTAAAATCAGGCGGACCCAAGCACTTCGCGTCATCGCGATTGGACTGTATTTATATATGATAATCCGTCACGATGCAAGCTTCAGCACGATCTCCTTGAGCAAAAGTTAGTGTTTATATGTAGGCTAGTATCGACAGGTCCCGATTTATGTAGTTGAAAGAATGCTTTAATGTGAATTCAGTGCCTGTTGGTTATAATCGGCAAGCCATATTATGTAAACACGCTGATTTTCTCAAGGCGGTTTTGAAAAGAAGAATGAAATCAATGATCACGTACGTTTACAAGAAAAGCATAAACTTAAGCTTTAAGGCAAAACTAAACAGTGTTAACGTGCTACTGTGAACTTTCAAATGTCAACAAGACGATTTCCTATGCGCTCTGAACAAAGATAGAGAGGAAGAGCTGGACACCCTTGAACAGCGAAGAAATATTTTAAAGTGAAAACCAGTGATTGAGCTACCTTGTCTGATAAAATGGTTAGAGATGTGGTGATTTTAAAGTAGCTGTTTATAAAACCCTTTTAGGGTGACTAATGCCCGCTTCGATAACTACTCGATTTCAGTCATTATGATTATTTGCAAAAGTGACGTGTTTCAATGATTTTTTTGTGTCTTGCCAAACTGATTAGATCTGATGAATCACCGAGTGAATCCCAGTATCTAGGCAATATCGATATCGATTCAATGTATTTGATGTTGTAACATAAAGCAATTGTCTAAACTATCTCTGAAATATGTCTACAAATACTTGCTAAAACACAATTTTTATTGTCTGTCTTTGATAAGCATTTTCAAAATCATGACACTTTTATAGAAAAGAGAAGATATCTGAATGTGAGAAATGCCATCCATCTGTTTTACACATCTTGGATCCTTACAAACGCGTAAGAATTACATTAAATTTTGAAATTGTTCAATACCCTCAAGATTATTAGTCCTTCTTTCTATTTTTTGCCACTAATGTGCAAGATCAATTTTCTCAGAACCCCTGTCAAAATTATAGTCTGTACAGTTCCGCTCATTGTTTTCTCATTAAGGGCAAACACATTTTTGTCTGGGAAACAGACGCCGCTGAACATAGACTTGTATTAATCTGTAAATACTGCATTGAAGGTTCCATGTTCACCGCAATATGCACACCATCATTTTGGATGGATCAAAATTGTACTATTTTCGGGTGTAAATATTAAATTGCTCTCAACCCGGGTCCAAGAGGCGTAGGCAGTTATATACATTTTCATTATTGCAAATAAACAGACTCAATCAAACAGAGCCTGTAATATGTTCATATTTCTCGCGGTCGGTTTCTTTTGAAGTTCCCTTTTTATCTTTTATACCCGATTTCTATCTATGTCATATATCTGTCAAATCATTTAACAGTCGACATATTCAATATTTCCATATGTGGGACAACATAAACTGAAGATAAATCTAATCGACATGCTACTTTTAATAGTGTATCACTTTATAAATACAGTCGCCTCTCAAAACCAAAACATGGTTCAGCTCAGTTTTAGTCAATATTTACAGCAAATATAAAAGAGAATTATTTGATGTCTGAATTACAAAACTTTAAATAACTGTTTAATTGATGCACATATACAAGTTAACGCGTCAACTTTATAACAAAAATATTGATTTTGATGTATGGTATACTTAATAATTATCTTGTTGGGATGATTTTGTTCTGTTTGTGGATGATGAAGGTGCTCCATAGTTCATATTTTGCTCTATCTTTCAATAATATAATGTATATAAACGCACATACCAATGTACAACTGTAATTTGAAGTCCCAAATTTATTTGATAAGATAAATTTTAAGAACCTTTGATAGAGTTGACAATAATAAAGATAATTCATGTTATCGCCATACTTTATTGTCTTTATCTTTTAAAATTATTTCCCGGGCACATGACAAAAGCTCTTGTTAATTGCTATCTAAAAGTTGTTTAACTCATCAGTTTTTGTTGTCAATGGCAGTCTGGTCAAACTACGATGGAGTCTTTGCGAAACTTTTGATCAGTGACCAAATCAAAAGTAAAGAAGGAAAATGCATTGAAAAATCATATTGAATTAATAAATCAAATCTTGTCCCATTAAATATACGAGGCGCATTTCAGAATTATTGCAACTGATTATCGAGCGGCATCGCCTTGTACCGGACATCATCTCTACATATACATACCAAATGAATAGATTTACATGCATTATTATCGCAAATACAGTGACAAAGCAACATATAGTCATCCACACAAAAATGGTTGGCAGGAAAAGTGTAAAGGCAATGCCAGCTTGGCGATTTTTGAGGAAATGTGTGTTGTTTTATATGGACTAAATAAAGTGTCGTATGCCACCTTCACGAGGTGGATTAAGAAGTTTAATCAAAGCGCT
This sequence comes from Corbicula japonica, assembly GCA_038501625.1. Taxonomy (NCBI): domain Eukaryota; kingdom Metazoa; phylum Mollusca; class Bivalvia; order Venerida; family Cyrenidae; genus Corbicula; species Corbicula japonica. The sequence continues at coordinate 68,939 of JAZAYU010000570.1, read as the reverse complement.
GAAAGCGTTGAAATACTGGCGCGCTGGTTGAATCGAAAATGCCCTGCACAGATATCATTACTGTAAACATATGAAACTATGTGTGATTTTTTCGTTAAACTTTGTGACAGTTACTATCATCAACATTAGCAAATAATTCTGTATATTCAGGGATTTCAATAGATGCAGGTACTTGTATTTTGATGCAAGGAAATTAGGTTTTCCACTTTCTTTTCACCTGAATCTTAGGCGGGGGTCTTTTTGATGCAGAAGCGTATGATTAGTGGTTAAATTTTGCTAGAATAACGATGATCAGGCTCCGCCACAACTGAGTATTGTCAACAATGAAATGCACAAGGCTCACGTACCTTAAGAGACTGAAACAGTTACAATCTTAATTTTTACGTCGATCGCAACAATGCATTAACAAAAATATTCGCCAACTTACTGACGGTCTCCCCAGGACTTCTGGAAGGGTTGTCGCTGGATACTTCGTGGATATAAGCTCGCGAAACTTTATTTTTTAACTATCATTTTATACAATTTTATATTTGTACCAAAGTTTACTGCAAAAACTGTATATAGTACATAGATGTTTTTTTATCTCTTTAGAGCCAAGAAAGGTACAAAGTTAAAAAACATAAATAATGTGAAACAATGTGTAAACAGTATGTCAACATGTGTTTTAATAACATAAACTGATCTGATCTCATCAAGTTACAATGTCAACTATATACTCTGTATAGTTAGTTTTTCACCTTCATTGTCCAAGATATCTCACACATATCAAACTCAGTGTTTCATGACAACTGACAGAATTAGGATTAAACTTTCAGAAGCCTCTTTTTTTCTTGGGCCCAAGCGCTGACTGCCTTATTATAATCAAACTTCAGTACATCAGGACCTTCCATGAATATCATTAACAATGAATTTAATGTTGAATTGTTAAGCCTGCTTCTAAGCTTAGTCTTCACTCTTGATAAGGTGGAAAAACCCCACTCACAATCTGAAATTAAATTAATTTACGATACCAGTAAACATATAGATAGCTTCACATTTATAAAAATAATATCATAATAGGTATTCAGTTAACACAAACAGGTATAATAAATTATGTAGTGCACCCCAAGAACCTGGTTTAAACCCCTAGTAGCAAATTATTTTGCTACTGACTGTTCCAAGGCGCTAACCCATACGGTTTCCCCTTTTTTGTTAAACAATCAACAAACAAATCATTTATTTTCCTCTCTTCTTTTTGCTGCAGGGGAGGCTGTGTTTTATGAGTGTGGCGATTCCTGATATGCATATTTTCCTTTTTATATATAGTAGCATGAAACTGAGTTATTTTATTTATTTAATGCAATGCAGTAAATATATATAAAAAAACATTGCCAACTTCTTGCAACCAGAAGTATACTCTCTTCCACTTAGGATCGACACCTGACTGGATCGAACTGGCTGTTCGAGGTAGCCGGCGTTGATTCAGTGTCTCGGCATGTTGGGGTACCGCGTCCGGCGTCGGAGTAATTTCACGACGTGAAGGGGTACTTGGCGTCGTAAGAGTCGCTCTTGAAGGGCTATCCGGAAATGATCTCGATCTCATTTCTAGAATTTTGAAGTTCAGAATGCCCGATGGAGTTGGCATCAGCCTCACAAGGCCGGTTTCTCTTGAAATAAGATAGAATTGATGAGGCGTCGTTCTTTCGCGCATGCATACTTGAAAATGTGTCCGACGAAAATGAACTGATCGTTACGATGATAGCGCAGTAAAATGCCACAGAATGTATTTCTTTTGCAATTTAAGTTCTAAATGCAACTTGCCAATAGATTTGTTTAAAACAAATCCATTATCGCACAATTATTTTCATACATGTTTACAGTACAATTTTCGAAGTGTTTGTCTTCTAATCACAGAACTAAGAATAACCAAATAATTACTCATGATCGCATCTCATTAAAATCATTGAACATTATGTTAAACACACCGGATTCCGCTATTAATTGAGAATATCAAGAGTCAACAGAGCCAAAATACGATCAAACGACACCGACAGACTTGCGAATTCACCACGTGGAGAGGCGGAGTTATCCAGCTGATAGTAAAGAAATCGATTGTGATTGGTCAAATCGCCCATTGCTTAACCTTGAATGAGGTGTGTATTGAAAAGCGACCTGTGTTTACAATGCAAGAAACAGAAAATTATGACATGTCGATTTTGAATAAACGGATGTCGGCGAATTTAACACTTGTTGGAAATAGATCAAAGCTTGTTAACGGTTGTCTGGGGAGAACACTGGGACCCGGCCCGGTCCTTGTTAGCCGAGCAAAATCTCGATCCACAACTACTCCAACCTAACCAAAATGGCAACCCACGCTATCTCCCGCTTGTCACGTGACTGATTTGTTTTTAATCGTTCTTTTAATATCCTTTCATAGTTGTTCGAATCACAACATTAAATTGTTTTCTTGTTTTTATTTGTAGAATTATCTTTCAAAGTTCGCATTCCTTCTCGAAATATTTGTATTTTCTTAAAATGCACTACTTTTTATGCCACACAACTACGAAATCTTTCAGGCGTAACTAAACTACTCATTCATATCCAGTTGCTTGTTCACTGCCGTAGCTGGTCATGATTTCACTCTACATTGTTCGATGGAATTTTTGGCATGGATGCTCCAAAATAACACGGAAACTTACTATCAATAGCTCAGAATTCGTGGAATGGTGTGCTGCATTGTGCTTCACACTTGTGCAGAACATTTCGGCCTGCTCTCGCGGTGACCACTTACTTGATACGCTCTCGTGGTCGCAATGATACACCCGAAGTTAAGGACTGCGCGTCGCAGAGTTCACAGCATCGTTAGTTAATACTGGCGCATGCGCGCCAGTATAAAAATGGTTGTGACTCCATTAACGATGCACCAAAATCAGGACGTCCTTGAACAGCTGCTTCTAGCACTATGGTTAAAAAGTATGTGATGAGGTTAATTCTGAAGCCTGACTAACTGATCCTCAGATAGCTTGTATAGTTGATAGTTCAGCCGTAAAAGTATTCCGCATTTTAAAACGTAATTTAAATTGTGACGTTTTACAGCTATGTGGATAACACGTTTGTTGTCAGACAAGCAAAAACGTATCCGACTTGAAACCACCAGAAAACTGCTTAAAATGTTTTCAAATTATCAAAGAAAGCAAATCTCTGAGATTATTACTGGATATAAGACATGGATACACTTTTCTGAACCTACCAAATATAAAAAAATATGGGCAATCATATTGTTATGAGTCTTGTGATTTTTGGCGGGAGTGTTGGAGGGAAGCGCTTGAGGGTGGTTGATGCTGCTATTGTGTAACGCAAATCCATATCAATGTTGCTAAGTTGATGTTCAATATCTTTAAACAGATTTAATTTGAAAGTAAAATTGTTAAGAGTAACCATATGAACAATTACTGATATTGCCAATCAGATCGTAAGAAAAGCAAATGAATTAAAGAAAAGTTAAAATCCAGTTAACAGAAATGACCAACAGCATACAAAACAGACGTCACATGGAATAACCCGACAAAACAAATTAAACTTGGGTAGGATACTACCCTTAAAACAGTCAGTAGCAATACAGTGTTATATAGCTATGTCATATTTTTCGACTGGAGAAGGATAATAAACAACTTGATAAAATAAACTGATGATTTTTTGTATAATAGAACATTTTTGACTTAGATCTTTCGTAGATCTTTGTAATTTATAGAAATATTAAGCGTTGATAGTTTTGTTGGCTGCGGTGTAGAAAGGCTGTGTGTTCCGATTGTGTTTCATTATATGAAATTATTCTGTAAAAAGCAAAACAAAAGAAAAACATATAATCAGTGTTGTTAAATAACTATACGTTATTAGCCCTATTAAAGCACCTGCCACGTTCAATAACACGACGGCCGAAAAGTGATATAGATATAAAGCCCGCATTTGAAGCAATTTGATTGACTAATAATGTAGAGCCCAAAAAAGTGATATAAGTTTCAGCAAGAAACTCTGGAAATGGCAGCCACTTTGGTTAAACTCGCTAATATTTCTGGAGGTGCTTTTAACATTAACATTCTGTCGGGGAAGAGAAGAGCTCGCAGGAATCACAGAAGACAGTCTGACATTTTTGTACAACAATCCTAATGACCAATATTAGTTACAAAAAGTTCCCTTTTCATCTATTTTATTATAACATTTGCATTGTTGTTGTTTGTGCCGTGTGGCGGGTGTAAAATGTTTCCCCGCACATCATCCAATCAGTGTATTTATCAGTAACGTCCTTTAATGGTAGTTGAGCACGATACTATGAACTAAATTTATAGTACTTCTAAAATTGTTTTCATTATTTCAACCAGTTTTATGATGAGTGGTTTCAATATCCCAGCCAATATTGATTTGTATATTGTCCACTCACCCAACGTTATTCTTTTTGCTTATTCAATTTTGCCTTTAGCGGTGGCAGGATTTACATTCTCAGATCCCTGTCAAAATTAAATTCCGTTTAGTTCCGCCTATTGTTTTCACGTTTAGCGCTAACATACTATTTTATCTGGGGGTCATATGCCGCCAAACACGGAATAGTATAATTCAGAAATACCGCATTGAAGGTTCCATGTTCATCGCCACATGGCTCAACCCGGGAGGCGTGGGCAGTTATATGCATTTCCATTCCTGCCCATGAACAGGCTCATATCAAACCGAGCCTGTAATGTTTTCATATTGATCTTTCAAATATCCTAAGGGATATAAACATTAACTAACTTTTAATAAAAACACTATTTATTTTGACGTTTCGGCCTTATGACCTTTATCAAACTATACAAATCGCTTAAGTCATCATCTTTTCCACATAATTCATAACCGGAAATAATAATCACTATAATAATAATTATTATTTACGGTTATGAATTATGTGGAAAAGATGTAGACTTAAGAGATTTGTATTTAAAAGTTAGTTTTCATATTGGTCGTGCTCGGTAAGTATCAACGTTCCCTTTTTATATATTAGAAAATACTGTAATGGTTAAGACATTGAACCCAAAACATCTGTTGATTATCTGGGAGCAACTATTGATCAAACCAAAGTCTTATGAATCCATGGTAGCTCTGTTGTCAAGAAATCCATTGCTCGGTTAAGACTCCTTATTGTAAAAGTGTATTCCTCACTGCCCATACCAAATAGCTATTGGTTATTCCCTAATTCAATGTAATTTCGACGCATAACAGAAAAAGTTAAAACAGAGTAATTGTTACAACAAATTTGTGCAACGTTTTTATTTAAAATAAAAACATCAGTAAGTTCAAAATGGAAAAAGGTTACCAGCGTTTTATATGCTTGATGATTAACCCGTTTACAGTCGATCGTTTTGCTTACCACTTTGTTTTCACAACGATAGAAGGAATTTAAGTTTAAAAGCAAATCTTGTAAAGGAATCTAGAAGCTCGATCTGTTTCGTTTATTCCTATCATCGTGATCTTTGTGATTTTTAAGGGTTCTGGTCTCGGTAAAGTCCTTGAGTACTCATTTGTTTGCTTCACATTACTTTTAGCTTCTTAGGTTTTATATGTTTGCATGCAACATTATCAGAGTGATAGGTGGGTTGGAGCTAGTTCACCAAGACATATTTTACTCGTTTTTCATATAAAAACCTTTGTTGAAAAATGTGTGATTGGTGCACACTAGAAGTTGGTTTATATCCCCAGTGGCATTTGCCACTGAAGGTTTCAAGGCGGTAACCCTACGGATTCTTATTTTCGTAAATTGTTTGTGTTGTCTTTTTTCAAGAATGACATTTTTATCACCCATGCTCTATTTTTTAGCTGTGTTGGAAGGCTTGGATTTCTGGATTTGGTCATTCCTGATAGGCATAGTTAATTTTCTTAATAATATTTGAATAGGTAGCTACCAGGCTTAACATAAATAATCAACGTAAATACGGACAATAACCAGTGCGACATGCTAGATAGTTTCATGTTATTTGGTACACCATGTCAGAATGTAACGGGTAGTAAATGTGTAAAACGCAAAAGCTATAGTATAATATTAACTTCTAGTAAATAAAACAAGATAAAGATTTAGGCATCATCAGCAACAGCGACATTGACGTGTACAATTGGGTAAAATTAAATTGAAACCGTTAAAGAAAGTACGTTAACAACATAAGCGATTGAGAGCTAAACACAGAGAAAAACTATACAATTATTTTTTTATTTGAAAAATGATTATATGAAATTGGTATCTTCAGATACGAAACTGAACTTGTCAAAGAAAGCATAAATTACCTTGCCGAGCCAAAAAAAAAACATATTGACCTATCACTATTTGTAAAATCTCTTACCTTCGTTTAACGTTACAATAAACACGCATGTAGCTGTGTCTCAAAATGTGATGTTTGTTATGTGTTTAAAGACACTTTTATCTAGTGATAACTTCGATTAAGATGTCCATTTAATGGTTTTTAATCTCTCAAATACTTTTACACCACCTTTAACATGTTCAACTGGTCACTAAATATAGTTTACTTTCAGATGAAACAGGTATATCTACAATTGATAATGATATCTTAGTTTGTGTCAGACTGTGCTCATCTCGAACAGGGTTAGGACATATAGTAAGTGCACGAGATAACAAATGCTATTGAATACAATATTATATTGCTTTCTGTCCTTCTTCTACCGATTTGCGCATGTTATTAAATAACTTGATTATTAAATCAGTAAAATAAATTTTAATTATATATCAAATGTATAAATCAACAAAATAAAATCTTATTTTCAGTTATGTTTATTTTAAGTTCTATGAATAATCCTTAAGTGTGATTTTCAGGTATATCGTTTGACATTTCAGTTGTAACTTTATTTAGAAAGAAGAACTTACGAATACGGCTTGGACAACATTGTTCCAAAATTAAAAACAAAGCAAGATCTGCACATTTGTACTTCAACATTACAAGCATTTAGGACATGGGTTACAAGATATTTTAATTAAACCTGTGGAAAAATACTTTTATTTATACCAGAGCATCAAGAGCATAGAAGGATCTAGAAACTTCAAACGCTTTACCTTCTTGATTTAAATGATAACATGTGTTAAAAGGGCAACACTAAGACAATTTTCGACTGTTAGATACGCGAATGACAAAATTGCAAGGACATAAACATAACTGTATCATCAAAAGGAAATCCCACATTCGTTGCTCCATGCATACCTTTAAATTATTTTAAACAATATGGTAGTCACGCTTTGTTTTTACCTTTGGCGTCTCGAACTCAACTCTTCAGAGACGGGATGAAAAGGCCGAGGTCATTGGTATTACAACTTACCCGCTTTAGACGAAACCGACAAAACAAATCAGTATACGGTAGGGTACCGCCTCGGAACTTTCGTTGGCAATAAAATATACTCCACAGGGGATGGTTCAACCTTTTCAATGGTTTATCCTACCAACAATTTAATAATTAAATATTTTCTTTAATGATATCCCATATCAAGTAATGAAATCATAGCAAAACATACTTAAACAATAAACATCATAGTACAATTTTTTAATGCGAATTGAAGACATACGCAACATAAATTTGAGGACTTGGATGTGATATATCAGAGACATATCGCAGGATATGGGCCTATATCACGGGATTTTGTTCAGATGCGGAGATATATGTAGCAAAAACTGATGACATTTTCCCATAAAAATCATTGTTCATTCCTTTAGTAAAAAGACAACACTGTAGGCTCTAAATGAATCAAATATTTAAAACCGACAGACTCAGGTGAACGCTGAAAAGATGTTTGCGATAAAGTGTTTCTAATCAAATTTTAACATTTTATTTAAATTAAAACAAGTAATTATCAACATAATTTGGATTAAACTTTATGCACATGCCATTTTCATCGAGTTATCTTGGTTCCTTGCCGGTTACACAAGCACAGCCTTTGTGATTATAGGTAAGTCTAACCAGTAAACAGTTTCTGAACTTGCCACAACTTTCAAAACTCTTACAAGTACGCGTCTACCTTCCACAACAGTTACTATTAATACATAAAATAAATTATAGGTTTGCCAAGCTAATAATTGGCGGTGTTTACAATTTTAAATAGAAACTAAACATGGGCTTAAGGCAAATTTACGCGTTAAAAGTTCTATTTTGCCAATTTATAACGTTGTTCTTTTTTTCGACACGGATAAGATTCACACTGACACACGTAGCTTGTAGTATTTTTAACAAATTACAAGTCATCTAATATTCCAATAGTAACTAGGTAATGCTGATTCAATCATTTTATATTTAAAGATGCGTTAGAGACAACTTCAGTTATCATAACCTTTATCTGCTTTTGGGGAGACTGACAAAGACTAGTTCGCTACTTGTACATTTATTATTGTGTTTTCTCAAGTTTTGCCGATTAAAGTGCTTAAGTGATTACTTTCATAAACATAAATTGTTTGTACTCAAAACCGTGACAAATACTGCATTAATTATTTTTTTTAGTTACAACATAAACAAGGCTAACAAGTCTGTAAGTTGTACATGTTGTAAACGATGACCTATGTGACTACCGGTAAGCTAGGGACATAAAAACGATCTCTAGATAGATATCATAGTATTAAGAATGCTCAGATATAATGTTAGTAAGTTCTTAACATTTCTAAAATGCGTTAAGTATACATGCTTTTATAAATTTTTCCATTTACTTATTAACTTGTAAAACAGTTTTAAGTGCAACGGAACGGGACAGCCCTAAATAGCCCGCCCAGCTTGCTGGTTTACGCCGCCTCCGCCCCAATCCTTACCAGCTCCTGAATGGACATAGCCTGGAGACCGTGACAATTAATTCAGGCTCAGAAAGACATTAACTTAATAGTATATTTATAAAACCAAATTTAAAAACCAAAAATCATTTTACTGCGAGACAGTCGACATGACCAGTTAAACAAGATGGTTGAATGACCCATATCTTTCACCTGATTTTTTGGATGCAATATACAAGACAAAAATCGCAAACAAAAATTAAAAAAAAATATAGACTGCTAACTTTGCAATGTAAATTTATGGCTTTTTTCATAATGATCAGTTTTGGGTCAAGTTTAACTAATTATAAGAGGGCCATGATGGCCCTTTATCGCTCACCTGAGTACAACAAAGTTGTTACGGACCTGGTTAAAATGTGAGAGACTAGGGCTGTGTGAAACTGACTTTCGCTTCAACTTTTGCATTTCTGTTAATAGGCAGTCACATAAACGAAGAGATATAAAAACTCTGGCCTTACCATAGAGAGATCCAAGATGTGCACTGATTACATTGAAGACAAATGTCATTTATCAATGTTATGCTGTTAAAATACTGCAATAAAAGTAGGAAAGGAGGTGTTCATTCAACAACATATTATTGAAACTAGAAATCATCAAAACAACCTTTCTGACAAATTCAAGGATTTCTGGGCTGAAAATGTAATATCTAGAGTGTTAAGAAGGTTTTTCCATATTTGGGCTGTGTAACCTAGCTTTTGGGCCCAGGTGACCCATATTTAAACTTGGGCTAGAAATCAAGCAAACAATCTTTCTGACAAAAATTGCCAGGATATTTGGACTGAAACAGAAGCCTCTAGAGTATTACCAAGATTGTTCTATTTTTAGGTCATGTGACCTAGTTTTTGACCCCATATTCGAACTTGTCCGAGTAGTACCAAGTTTAAAATTGCTTCATTTATAACAAATTTTAGCCCGGACAAGACAATTCTATTTTTAGTAAGTAACAGTGGCCTTGACCTTGGACCTAAAGGCATGGTTATTTTACGTGACACACCACTTTTTCATGATGAACATTTGTGCCAAGTTATTTTGAAATCACTACATTCATAACGGAGTTACAGCCAGGAATAGAACATTCTATTTTTAGTAACAGTGACCTTGACATTAAACCTACTGGCATGGGTGATGTCCGCGATCAAACGCCTTGATATGATGAACATTTACACCAAGTAATTTTAAAATCCTATAAGAAATAACAAATTTACAGCCCAGACAAGACAATTCTATTTTTAGTAACAGTGACCTTGACCATGGACCTACAGGCATGCGTATTGTACACGTCACACAGCCTTGTCAAAGTGAACATTTGTGTCAAATTATTTTGAAACGGTTTTCACTCTTCAGTCCCCTGTGACCTTTGACCTACTGACCCCCAAATATATAGGGTTCTTATACTCAATAAGGGCTATCACCCTATGAAGTTTGAATGCTCTGGGTCAAAGGGTACTCGACATATTGAGCGGAAACTGTTTTCACTCTTGGGCCCCTGTGACCTTGACCTTTGACCTACCTACTGACCCCAAAATCAATAGGGTTCTTCTACTCAATAATGGCCATCACCCTGTGAAGTTTGAATGATGTGGATCAAACGGTTCTCCAGTTATTGAGCGGAGACGAAGTGTGACAGAAGGACAGACGGACTGACGGACGGGTGGACAGGGCAAAAACAATATGTCTCCCCCAGAGGGGGGGAGGGAGACATAATAAGAAATAACAAATTTACAGCTCGGAAAAGAAAATTATAATTTTAGAAACAGTGACCTTGAATTTGGACCTACCGGCATGGGTATTGTACGTGACACACTGTCTTGTCATGGTGAACATTTGTGTCAAGTTATTTTGAAATCACTCCATTCATACGAAGTTACAGCCCAGACAAAAAAATCTATTTCTAGTAACAGTAACGTTGATCTTGGACCAACGGGCATGGGTATTGTACGCGACACAACACCTTGTCATGGTGAACATTTGAGCCAAGTAATTTTAAAATCCAATGAGAAATAACAAATTTACAGCCCGGACAAGATTTTTCAGTGACCTTGTTTTGGACCCCAGATGACCCATATTCAAACTTGCCCGAGTAATTACTGGGACATACGGCCTGACCAAGTTTCGTGACAATCGGAGAAAAAAGTGACCACTAGAGTGTTAACAAATTAAGTGTGGACATTCATCGTTCCTAATAGCTCACCCTGAGCAAGCTCATAGAGCAAACCCAATGTTAGAGATAATGATATTGAAATAAATAATTCTATTCATTCGCATGGGTATGGTATACTGTAGTATCACCTAATTTTGCGGTGAATGAATTTTCGCGCAAATGCCAAAATGATATATTCGCGTGGGCATATATTTGCGCAATTGTATTTTTCTATTAAAACATCCTGGGTTACTTTGCTGGTCCAGGAGTTGAAATTTGCTCAATTATCCTAGTGCGAAATACGCGGAAATTAAACCAAAGGTGCCAAACAAATGCCCTACATAGAATAAAAAAATAAGGGGGTATGGAATCCCCTTGCTGCAACAACGACCAACATTAAAAAAATCTGACAAAAATTTGGAAATATCCATGACTAAGATCCTTTTTGAAATATAGAGATTCATCTTTTGAAGGAATGTCCAAAATTATAGTAGCCCAGAACTTTATGTATAAAATTCGAAGAAATCGAATCGAAAGCCTGTTGAAAATCAATAGAGAGTAATAACCAGGAATAATTTGAGTCTTGGTTTCAGACGGACAGACGGTCAGATAGACATACATACAGGTATAGTTCGATTTTGACCCGTGAGCTGTGACCTTTCGGACAAGTCCACTGCTATAATCCTAAATAGGGAAAGTGCGTCAACTTACAGTTATCGTTAAGTTAACTTATACGATATTAAAACATGTTAGCTGATATTCGGTAAAATTGTATTAGCACAGTGGGTAAGGAACTCGGGCTGTGGTGCAAAACATTGCAAGTTCGAATCCAACAGTTTTATTTATTTTTGTATTTGATATGATTTTTGTTGTTTTTTTATTTAGTTCAAATAATATGATTTTGTTTATTGTTTTGTTTTATATTTATTTTTTTGCAATTCTCTTTTAAAGTTTTTTTTTAATTTTGTTCATGTTCATAACAATATATTTTGTTGAGCAGCTTGACGTGACCCCTTAAATCATTGTATAGTCCAAAAACTGTGTTTGAGTAAGCTTCGATCGTGTCATGTTAATGGCATTTTTTGTCGTTGTCTACAAGAATGTTTTGAAAAAAAAAATATGAAAAAAAAAACAGAAAAAGAAATCCCCCTCTTGGGATTCGAACTCATAACCCTTATGCCAATACGTTACAAACCAGGTGCTTTACTGCCACGGCCATGAAGCCTTATGTTACAGAATGTTCAATTTTAACATTATACGCTATGATGGGAATATCTAACTTCCCTATTTTGTGGAATATTCCAAAAATCTATAAATACAAAAGTACATTCACGGCTCAGTGCGTAAAATAGGACTATAGATAGATTTATTTCGGCATAGAAAACATTACATATAAAATTTAATGTAAACAATATAAAATAGATATTTTCAAAAATAACAATTATATAAAATATTTTAAAGCAGAGATCAACATGGAATGCTTCAAATACCATTGATAGCGCCAGAAATTGCAAGCACTTAATTCCATTGTGGTCCTTTGTGTTGGTTGCATGGTCCAGGGAAGCAAACTCATAAAATAATAACTAGATGGGTGTTTAGTTGAACAATTGTGTCGCCCTTTGGTACAATATTGGAATAAAATGCAAGTACAAAAAGGGGCAAAATCAACTGTGGCCCCTACCTAAAGAATTTGACATCATCAAGAGCGTGCTATCATAAGAAAGTGAAAAATGCTTATCAGGAATGGTCACATCCAGCAGACACAGCCTCCCAACACAGCCAAAAGGTAGAGAGGAAAATAAAGCATGGTTTTACAATAATCAGTTTCAAAATGGACGCCACAAACAATTAACGAAAGGAGAACCCGAGGGGTTACCGTCTTGGAACGGTCAGTATCAAAATAATTTGCCAATGGGGGGTTTAAACCAGGTTCTAGGGTGCACCAACCTCACACTTGCCCCAACAGGTTCTCTTATCACAAAACAAGTACAAGTTGTCTTGGTGAAATAACTCCAAACCCATCATCGGCTCAACAATGTTGCATGCAAAAGCACACAAACATATAAAATATAAAAAGCTATTCCAAAGCAAAAGGGTAGGTACTCAATGATCTTACCGAGACCAGAGCACCTGGAGCAAAATCAGCAAGAACACAATGACAGGGATAAAAGAATTGAATCGAGCTTCTTGGTCCTTTTCATAAAAGATTACCCCATAAACCTTCGTAAACTCTCAAACCCTGCCACCGTCGTGCAACCAAAGAAGTAAGCATTATGATCAACTGTAGATGGGTTAATCACCAGGCCTGCAGAGCGCTGTAAAATATCATGTTGGTAACCTTTCTGTTTTATGAATAACTGGGAGAAATTAACATTTCCTTTGATCTTCTGAAGTTTATAAATTAAATCTCAATAAAACTCGGCTGTGAAATACCTTGTTGCAAAAGTGATTTTAAACTGCACCTGTATTTATGAATAAGATCTGGGTATCGGCGATAAAACTTGCAAAAGGTTCCATAAGCAACATCACACCGTTCAACCCGTAACTGGAAAACCAATTGTCAACTCGAAAACAGATTACGAAAAATAAACGGAGTCGACACGAGTTAACAATCGGTTTTCCAGTTAACGGGTAGAACGGTGTGAATATAATTTGCAAGTTTCATGAAGAAATATTGAGAAATTGCAAAGTTATAGCCAACGTTAAGTTTTCTTGTCAAAATCCAAGTAAAAGAAGTGGCATAACTCTGATAATATCAAACGTGACCTTAAAAGGGCGACACAAAAACTAGAATGTGTCCTTGGACACTGATGCCCCGACTGCTGCAACAACATTTGTAATAACGAAGGGCCATAACTCTGGTGAAAATGGTCGCAGGAAAAAATCCTTTCTTTACGACCATCTACACGTACTGCTTGATCATTTGTGCAAGTTTGAAAGAAATCCCCTTTCAGTTTAGGAGGAGTTGATCTGTAGGGGCATACAAAACAATAATAAAAATAAATATCACTTTGTTATTATCTCACTATACCTGTGGGTAAACAGTATAAAGGAGAAATTAATCTACTCTTAAAAATTAAACTAGAATTATTACTGAAAGTGATTAAATACCCCCACATGAGGGCTTGATCCTTGAACTGTGAATGCTTCAAATCAATGGCATAATGTGCCCCACTTTCAATCCAAAGTGTCGTCTTCACAGTAGCCACATAAACAGCAAGTTTCCTCACAATATCTCATTCCTTCTAAATTTATTGAGCAGAAACGGTTTGAATATGCAAGTGACCATTACTTAACTTTTATCAAACTGTGAGCCAAAAAATGTTTATATATGTGCGAATGAGAAATCATTCGGAAACCATATTTGTAGTAACAGTGAACAGTGACCTTGACCCCACCAGGCCCAATTTCAATACCAAGTTTAGTCTTCACAAACACTACCTATATAGCAATTTTCATCACAATATCTCATTCCGAACCAAAGTTATTGAGCATATACAGTTTTTTTCTATTTTAAGTAACAGTGACCTTGACCCCACAGGCCTTACTTTGAATCCCAAAAGTCATCTTTACAAATACCACCAATACACCAAATTTCATTTAAGAATCTCATATCAAGCTATAGTTACTGAGTGGAAAAGAAGTTTTGAAGTTTGTATAACAGTGACCTTGACCTTGAACCCACAGGCTTCAAAGTCAATCCTAACCTGTATCTTGTTATATTTCATCTACGTCCCAAAAAATAATTAAATCTATGAAGTATTTCATGAGTTATCGTCCAGAAACAATTTTTTCTATTTTAAGTAAAAGTGACCTTGACATCGACCCCACAGGCCCCAAAGTCGAACTCGACCTGTATTTTCTGATGTTACATCTATTAACCAAAAAAGAGTTTCATCTGTGAAGTGTTTCATGAGTTATCATGACCTTGACACTGACCCCACCAGCCCCAAAATCGAACTTCACCTGTATCTTATGATGATATACCTGTGTACCAAAAATTATAAAATTCTGTCAAGCCTTTCATGAGTTACCATCCGGAAACGAATAATCCGACCGACAGACCGACCGACCAACAAGCTCAGTCCTATATACCCCCTCAAACTTTGTTTGTGGGGGTATAATAATTACTGTCACAGCAGAACTCACATAAGCCGAAATAAGTAAATAAAAGAAAAATAAAATCACATATAAACATATCATTTTGAAGAGATAAGTGTCACGTGACAAGTGAAATCATGTAGTAAACACGGGGGAGCTTATTTTGGAAATTAAAGCTTAAAGTGAAATGATGAAATAATATGGATATAGTGAGAATGTGGAACTTATGATTGATCTTTCAAACGGTATGAACAATTACGTTATTCCCGAATCGAATATAGTAAAATTTTAAGTTTTTCCATAAACAAAAGGTTCCGCCATCTTGGATACTTGATAAATATCATGAACACCTGGTGAAAATTGACGACGACACCTGATCAAACCTGATAAAACCTGATCATTGTTAAATGCAGAGCATTTCGAAGTATATATAAGACTTCTTAACGGTTTAACGGTATTGTGCAACGGTAATCAATTAACATTTCTCGTGCAAAGCAAACAATAGCTATTGTGTTTAAATACAAATTCTCGGATCAAAACCTCCCACACTAAGATTACTGCGATTATTGACTCAAATAATGAGCATTCCGGGTGACGAATGACGTAATGATGAAGTTGCTTAAGCATGAGCGCAAATAATAAAAGAGCGCTATCTTCTACTGCGAGCGAAAGTGAGGCAAATTCCAGCTTATTAGATAATAGTGTATTTAAAGATTCAGATAAAACTGAAAGTAAGAAAAAGAAAAAAGGCAAGCAAGATAATAAAAAACAGAAAACACTTGATACTTTTGTCGAAAAAATGGCAGAGAAAGGTAACTCGGATAGCAATCCAGTTGAGAGAAAACTCGATGAAATCAGCCGTAAATTATCAGATGTCCTCACCAAGAGTGACAGCTCTTTCATAAGAGACATCATCAAAAATATGTTAATAGACATGAAAGACCAAATACTGAGCTCCATTACCAGAAGAGTGGAAGTTCTAGAAAGCCAAATATTCGACAAAAATTCAGAAACAGACAAGCTTAAGAAACAGCTAGAATCAAAACAATCTGAAATAGAGAAGCTCAAAGAAGAAAATCAAGATCTTAGAAATAAATTTGATCAAGAGATTTTGTCATCAAAAATGATTGCAAATGAACAAGAACAATATAGTAGAAAAAATAACGTTCGAGTGCAAGGCGTTCCAGAAGACGAAGCGAAAGAATCATCTGAAAACTGCACCAAGAAAACTTTACAGCTGTTGAATGCTAAAATGGGAATAGATATAAAAGAGACCGACGTTGGGATAGCCCACAGACTCGGAAAATTTAAAGACGGTAAAAACAGACCAGTTATTGTGCAATTTGTACGAAAACAGACAAAAATAAATATTATGAGTCAAACAAGGAAGTTGAAAGACACCGGAATATACATCAATCATGACTTGACCAAACTTAACAATGAGGTACTGGCTTCTTTGCGTCTCAAAGATAAGAAACGTGTAGAAAAGTGTTGGTTCTATGAAGGGAAAATATTTGCCGCCTTCAAAGATGAACTTAATCCTGAAATGGAGCCAATCACTAGACAAATACTATTCAAGGAGTATAATTATTGGCTTGAATTACCTTGGCCTGAGAAAAAATCTGTCACGGATACCTCTTTGAGAAGTGAAAGAGACCAGTGAGAAATACTCAATAGTTAGATTTTAACATAAACTCCCATACCTTATAGTGACTCGTGTTAGTATGTTATGAGTGTTATTAAACACCCAAGTTTGGTTTTATAAACATAATATCAAACCATGTATATATATATACACACACTTTTTGTCTTTGCAATGTCTGTTTTAATAACCTTCAATGCTATACGGCTGGATTTAAGAATGTTATGAGCGATCTTATATGCACAAGTTTGTTTTATAACATATTATCCAACCAAATGTATGTACATGTATATGCACATTTTTGTTTTTGTAAAGTTTCTTACATTAACCTTCAACACTGCATGGCTGGACGTTCATAGACGAACTGTCGAGTTTTTACCAAAGCCGTACACCAGTGAAGGTTACTTCCCTTTAATTAAATACCCCATTTGTATGTAATTCGCATTTTTTCAATTTTCTTTTTGGAAAGCAGGACATATTATTAAGACAGTTTATTTTTGTGTTGCACTTACAGGTCGTTATCAAATGTTATGCTATTCTAAATTATGAATTATGTCAAGATAGTATAAACTTAAAGCTTGATATTCCAAAAGCCCTTTTTACACTGTACTACAGTCTACACACCTTTTTCGTTTGTTATACTGTACTACAGTTTAACCATCTTTTCATTTTTTTTTGTTGTTGTTCATTGTTTGTTTAGTACTTTTGTCGTTTTTTTTTACAAGTGTTTAGTTGTAGCATCCTGTCATACAATGCACATGCATTTTATTGCTCATCTGTATTATGAATTACTTCACAGGCTCTTGTATAAACTTATTTTGAGGAATTACCATGGACATTAAAATACTGTCCGTAAACTGTAGAGGTTTAAACGGAGTAAAGAAAAGAATAAATGTATTTCAATACTTAAAAAATATAGGAGGTCATATTTTTTGTCTTCAAGATACACATTTTACTCAAGATTTGAATAAACAAATATACTCAGAATGGGATGGGGAATGCATATGCAGTTTTGGATCATCCAGTTCCAGAGGAACAGCAATATTATTTTCAAAAAACCTGGAATATAAGATTCATAAACAATTAATTGACACTGACGGTAACTATGTATTATTAGATTTGTCTATTGAAGATAAGAGAGTTACTCTTCTTAATGTGTATGGACCAAATTCAGATAATCCAATATTTTATGATGAAGTTTTTAAACTAGTAGATTCAATTGGCAATGATAATTTGATCTGTTGTGGTGATTTTAATTTAGTCATTGATCCAAGTATGGACTATTATAACTATAAAGCAATAAATAATAAAAGAGCAAGAGATAAAGTACTATCTTACATGACACAAAATGAACTATATGACTGTTTTAGGGAACTAAATCCAACTTTGAGAAGGTATACATGGAGAAGAAATAATCCTTTGCAACAAGCAAGATTAGATATGTTTTTAATATCTAGTTATCTCTTACAATTTATTACAAAGTGTGAGATAATACCAAGTTTACAATCTGACCACTCTGCTGTATGTATTAACATTAAGTTTACTGATTTTAAACATGGTAAAGGTCTTTGGAAACACAACAACTCACTCCTTAAAGAACTGGCATATTTAAATTTAATTAATAGTAAAATTGATGATGTTAAAAGACAATATGCTATACCAATTTATAATAAAGACAAAATAAATGATATACCAAATGAAGAAATACAATTTACAATAAATGATCAATTATTTCTTGATACATTACTTATGGAATTGAGAGGCAAATCTATATCATATGCATCATTTAAAAAAAAGAATAGTGTCAACAAAGAAAAACAAGTTTTAGAACAGATAAAAAAGATTGAATGCAACTTAAATAATGATAAACTAGAAGAACTGCAATTACTCCGAGAAGAACTTAAATCTATTCAGGATAAAAAACTTGAAGGCTTTATGATAAGATCTAGGGTCAAAGATATATTAGAAGGAGAAAAGCCTAGCAACTATTTTTGTAATCTAGAAAAGAATGCATATACTTCCAAAACAATAAATATCCTACAATCAGATGATGGAAAACTTATTACAAACCAGGTAGAAATACTTAAAGAATGTGAAAAATTCTATGCAAACCTATTTAAAGAGAAGAAACAATTTTCAAATAGTAATTTTACTGAGTTTACCAATGGTATATCTGCACCTAAACTTACAATGTCAGAACAAGTAAAACTAGAAGGATTAATCACTTACAAAGAAGCAAGTCAGGTTTTACAAAAAATGAAAAATAATAAAAGTCCTGGTACTTCTGGCTTTGGAGCAGAATTTTTTAAAATATTTTGGAATAAACTTGGTGTATTTGTAGTAAGAGCTCTTAACCATGCATTTCTTTCAGGAAACCTATCAGAAACTCAGTCACAAGGTATTATAACCTGCATTCCAAAAGAAAATAAACCCAAAGACTCTCTTAAAAATTGGAGACCTATTACTCTTTTGAACACTGTATATAAGATTGGTTCTGGTTGCATAGCAAATAGAATTAAAAGTGTACTAGACAAACTTATAAGTAAAGAACAAACTGGGTTCATATCAGGTAGATACATTGGAGAAAATACTAGGTTAATATATGATATTATGCAACATACTGAGGAAAAAAATCTAAAAGGTCTCCTTCTTTTAATTGACTTTGAAAAGGCTTTCGATTCCTTATCCTGGACCTTTATCCAAAATACATTCAACTTTTTTAACTTTGGACCTTCTATACAAAACTGGTTTAAAATCTTCTATCAAAATGCAAAATCTGCAATAATACAATGTGGATTCCTGTCCAATTTCATACCAATAAGCCGCGGTTGCAGACAAGGTGATCCCTTGTCCAGCTACATTTTTATTTTATGTGCTGAGATTTTGTCATTAAAAATAAGAAATAATAATAATATAAAAGGCATTACCATAAACAATTATGAACACAAAATTTCACAGTTCGCAGATGATACAACATTAATTTTAGACGGAACAAAAATATCATTAGACGAGACATTAAACATATTATCCGAATTTGCAATTATCTCAGGATTAAAAGTAAATTTCGAAAAGACCAAAGTTGTATGGATTGGCAGAAAAAAATTCAGCAGTGACAGCATTAAAACAAGATGGAAACTTGCAAGGAATCAACATACTTTTAGAATGCTAGGAATAGATTTTCATGTTGATCTTACTAAAATGATACATATAAACTACTCTGAAAAAATAACAAATGTAAGAAAAATGATTACTTCTTGGAAAAGAAGAATACTGACACCCATTGGAAAAATTACTGTCATTAAAAGCCTACTTCTTCCCATCTTCAATGAAATATTTACAGTATTACCAACTCCTCCAGATAACATTATAAATGACATAAATAACATCTTTTTTTATTTCATTTGGCAAGGAACAGTTAAAATAAAACATGAAGTTTTAATACAAGATTATTGTGATGGAGGTTTAAAAATGATAAACATTTCTGCATTCATAAAAGCACTTAAATTAACTTGGTTAAGAAGATTTGTTGAAGGAGGAGTTTGGACAAATATCCTAATAGAAAAAGTAGAATTAAATAAACTTTATAACTGTGGTAAAAATTATGTTGACAAAATTGTTGCAAAGTTTAAAAATGAGTTTTGGAAAGATGTTTTTAAAGCCTATTCAGAGTTTACTGAAATCAAGACAAATAACCAAGACAAACAATTCATAGGTAATACACCACTATTTGAAAACCACAGAATTCTAGTAGGCAATAAAAGTATATTTTTAAAACATTGGTTTGATGTAGGTGTACATTTCATTTCAGACCTTATACATTTCCCTGTTGGTGAATTTTATACAATCGAAGAACTAAATGATAAATACAAACTTAAAACAAATTTCTTAGAACTTCACGGTATATTAAATGCAGTTAAATTGTTTTTAAAGCAAAACAATAGTAACTTAAAGCAATGTTATATTGAAAAACCAAATTATCCATCTTCACTGAGATACATTACAAAAGAAGAGAAAGGGTGTAAATCAATGTACAAATCTTTCAACATTAAAAGTGTAAATCCAACAAGCCAACAAAAATGGTCAGTGATATTAAACTCAGAAATAGACTTTTTTACTTTATAAAATGAAAATCAAAGACAATCCCTTTTGCACCTTTTGTAGAAAAGAATTAGAAACAATAGAGCATATTTTTTGGAAATGTGAAAGATCAAAACAAATATATACAAGCTTGAAAAACCGATTCGAATCATTACCAGAAATAGATGAAACTGTAGCTATCTTTGGATTTAATAACAATAATCTTTTATCAGAAAATTTGCTGTTAACATACACAAAACTGTACCTTTACAAAAGCAAACAGCTGCTAATTAATCCGACAATGGATGGATTAAAGAAATTTTTGAAATTGCATTACAGTTATAATAAAGAAGCTGCTGTTAAATGTAACAAACTAGCAGAATTCCTGGTATTGTGGAAATATATTCATGTATTTTGAACAATATATATATTGACAAAACTTTTGCAATGTTTAAATCAAATACTTTTAAATTATGTCCTTTAGTCATTGTTGAATAAACCAACAAAGCAATAATTCACATAAACAAAATATTACATTTGTCATATAATTTAAATTTCAAATATCAGATAGTAATATTATACCAGTTTAAAGCTTCAGTTTTTTTCCTCAAACCTTTAAATAATACAATGAAATATACAATTATATATTTTTTAAAACCTACCTGTGCATAGAAAATGCAGTACTATGGGAATTATTGCTACCACTGTAAAAACATTGTTATCGCTTTCTTTGTGAAGCACTGGTTCTTGTGGATTTAATTGATAGATCAACTTACTAGTATAAAATAATTGCTAAAATAGCAATAATATTACAGTTGTATCATTTGTTTATGCTAAAACATACATTGGAATAAAAAAACACATGAATTTAAAAATCCAAAAATCTTAACCTATTAACTAAAACCACAAGTATTATGTGCCCATGAAAATAAATAAATAAAAGTACTCAATCTTTTTTTTTAATATAAATTCAGGCCAGAGTAATTCCATCATATGCTTGCATAAATGTTAAAAAATTTAATAACAGATGAACTACATGTTTATACTCGACTTAACTTGCATATGAATAGTATTTTGTTTACAAATTGAGTTGTCTAAGGAATAAATACATAATGTATATTTTCTTTGAATGCTATATGTTATATGTATGCTATAAGTTATTTGTAATAATGTGTTTATTACAAATAAATGGGGTTACCCTTACGGGGCCTGAAAAAAAACCATATCATTTTGATCTTTACTTATAATCTTATTTAAATCTTTTTCAATCGATTTGCAATAGTACTAGAAGCTAAATTGTATATCACGTTCATCAAAAATTCAAGTAACTACATACTCCATCCTTAGTCTTTTGAGCATTGTAGCATTGTCATCACATGTCTAATGTGTCACAAAAAGACGGCGTAACAAAACAAACAAGTTTGCATTTTATGAAAACATTTGTCATCTCGATCTCTATAATTATTTAAACTATGGTAAAATTATCATAAGATAAACAAACTACAATAAACATAAGTTTCATGGACTCAAGTATTTAATGGCATCCTCGCATTCTACGCGTTTTAAAGTTCTTGCTAGAGTTCCGACCGTAGCATTCTCGCCGGCACGTCGACGCCATATTCCTAGTCCTTGACTGATTATCACATGTACTCCTGCAGCCGAATAATCCTGGTTCAATTGTGTCAGCAAACTTTCCTCGAAACCGAGGAGTCGTACTGAAAGTAGTCAGTTTGGTAAAAAATATGCATTTCACGAATAGCAATATTCAGAAAATGGTCAAAATGCACTGAGAAAATGAGAGCATGTGTTAATTATATGATCTTTTTTTTTAAAAAGATACCACTTTATGATAATAAAGTTGAGAGTTTTTGGTGTCATCACCTTGAAACGGTCAATGACACTGGGATATAAACCAGGCCAAGTTCTGGGGTGCACCAATCGTCCAAAACTAAAAATATGGTGTTCCCTGCGACTGTTATAAGGCGATATACCGACTTCTCTTATTCGTTAAATGTCTTTTGTGATTGATCATAAACAAAACTGTCTTAAATATGCTATTTAACTTGTATAAATATTGTGTTTCTATGCGCGGTTTTGCTCAACTAGACATAAACGAACAACATATTATTTGGGCTATTGAACATAGATTCGTGGTAGTATGAAATAGCTTATTTGCAATTGGTGTTTTACTAGTACCTCAATTGCTATACAATGTTTGGCTGTGTACCAATGTCTGTTTCTTGTAACAGACTAGCATTAACTGATGACCAGTTATAAAGTCGAACATACCGCCCTTTGGCTTTGCAACGCAATTTGCTTCTAATGCTTTATATGTTTGTGTGCTTTCGCATGCACCATTGTTGAGCCGATGGATGGGTTGGAGTTATTTCACCAAGACAACTTGTACTTGTTTTGTGATATGTGACTGGTGGGGCAATTGTGAGGTTGGTGCACCCTAGAACCTGGTTTAAACCCCCCAGTGTCAATTTGATTTGCCACTGACCGTTCCAAGGCGGTAACCCCTCAGGTTCTCAGTTTTGTTAATTGTTTGTGGTGTCTTTTTTGAAACTGATCATTTTATTAACCATTCTAACTCCCATTCTCTCTTCTTGACTGTGTGGGGAGGCTGTTTTTTATGAATGTGGTAATTCCTGATATGCATATTTCACCTTTTTACTACAGACAACACTTGTTTTAGAGGTGGGTGCCAATAGACTGTGGATGCATGGTTTTAAAAACAACGTGCATAACGAAAATGGAAGCAAAGAGTTGTACTCTTCCTATACAGTTAGTAATACTTTAGTTATACCGACGCAGCAGAACACTATCCATCAAAATAACTGTTACAATAGATCAATCTTAGGATTTTAATGAGCAAACATTTCACTTACAGAATTTCTGCCAGATTCCCACGTGTTCGCAACACACGTCGATGTCTTCGAACGTCACCTTTCTTTTTGAATCTGAAACACGAGTTGAACAATGGTTTTTAACAGCTGATTCACATTATATTTCTAGTCTGATTCCGTATCAATTATAACATGTTGCTCAGTGTTAAGTTCCCATTTAACACCACTGGCACACAATTATGATTGTGCGTTTTTGCGTTATTGCACAAAATTACCTGTTGTTGGTAAAATGTCTGACTTGTCAAGGCTAGGCACAGCCACGCTGGCGGTGCCTGTATCATCCGTTGTCAAGATATCAACATGCTGTCATCCAGGTTTTCTCCAAAATAAAGGAGTAATATATGAATATTTTCCCCAAAAATATTATATAGGAGTTTTTTTAAAGTTTTGTGGCAAAATAAAGGAAATTTTGAACTGAAAATCGTTGCATTTACTGGCACTTGTACAAACGATCCTTACTGTTTATACAATAATCAATGTCCTAAATGTAAAAATGAAGGAAACCATGAATTTTGAACAACAACAAATTACATCACTATCATCTCAATGGCTATTCAAACAAAGGGTCAATTCGGAAACCGCAAAATGCCGTTCCTTGAAACTTTGCACAAATCAGTGTTACTTATGTATATTTTATTTTGCATTTGGTAAAACATGTTAGAACAGTAAAGAAAAATAGCTAAAAATTCCTTAAACTTCTATTTACATAAATTCACAAAAACTAAACAACACAAAACATCATTTTAAATGCCCACATGAGTAATATGATACTGACAACAAATTATTGTTCCGTCGTGACTAACTTATGTAAACTTTATGAGATATTAGTAAAAGTGTGTTTGACCTTCAATATCCTGGTCGCTTCCACGGATGACAACCACTGATTTCTCTGTTAGTAGTTGAAAGTTCTTTAAAAAGTACACAATATTTTCTTATCAGTATCATTACACTCACATGGGAATTTTAAAATAATGTTTTGTATTGTTTATTTTTTGGTGAATTTATGTGAATAGAATTTAAAGGACTTTTTTAATCTAAAATTTTTTCTTTACTTTTTATCATCTCTTACTGTATGCAAAAAAAGATACATTAGTAACATTCATTTGTGCAGAGTATCATTGAACGATATTTTACTGTTATTGATATTTTGATAATTTTCTTTTTATCCATGAACGTGCTGAGGAGGAGTGTAGTAAGCCCTTACGTTAAAACAAAAACAACTAGAATTATCACTGAAAGTGATTAAATTCCCCCACATGTGTGCTTGATACTTGAACTGGGAATTCTTAGAATCAATGGCATAATGTAACTAACACTAGAAACATGGACCCATGTATTAGTGACCTTGACCCCACACACCTCCTTTCAATCCCAAGCAGTCTTCAAATCAGCAACCTAAACAGTAAGTTTCATCTCAATATCTCATTCCTCACTAAGAAAGTAATTTAGCATAAAAAGTGTTTCTATCCTAAAATTAAGAAACAATGACCTTTACCACAGAGGCCCCAATTTCAATTCAAAGTGTCATCTTCAAAGAAGCCACATATACAGCAAGTTAATCACAATATCTCATTCCTTCTAAATTTATTGAGCAGAAACAGTATGAATATGTTAATAACAGTGACCTTACTTAACTTTTATCTAACAACTATGTGCCAAAAAATGTTAAAATATGTGAAGCCATTCATTAGAAATCATCCAGAAACCATTTTTTTCTATTTTTAGTAACAGTGATCTTGACCCCACCAGGCGCATTTTCAATACTAAGTTTCATCTTTACAGACACTACATGTACCTATATAGCAATTTTCATCACAATATCTCATTCCGAACTACAATTATTGAGAATTTACCGTCTTTCTATTTTTAGTAACAGTGACCTTGACCCCACAGGCATCACTTTCAATTCAAATAGTCGTATTCACAGAAACCACCAAAACAGCAAATTTCATTCAAGAATCTAATTCCAAGCTATAGTTACTGAGTGGAAATGAAGTTGTGAAGTTAAAATAACAGTGACCTTGACCTTGAATCCACAGGCCCCAAAGTCAAACCTAACCTGTATGTTGTAATGTTACAAATGTGCCCCTAAAAGGCCTCAAAGTCGAATTCAACCTGTATCTTTTGATGTTGCATCTATGTCCCAAAAAAAGGATTTAATCTGTGAAGTATTTAATGAGTTATCATCCGGAAACCATTTTTCTATTTTTAGAAACACTGACTTTGGCATTGAACCCACCAGCCCCTAAGTCGAACCTGACCTGTATCTTGTGATCTGTGTACCAAACATTTTAAAAATATTTGAAGCCTTTCAGGAGTTATTGTCCAGAAAGTATTTTTCTATTTTTAGTAACAGTGACCTTGACACTGACTCCACCAGCCCCAAAATCGAACTTGACCTGTATCTTATGATGTTACACCTGTGTACATAAAAATTATTTAAATCTGTAAAGCCTTTCATGAGTTATAATCTGGAAACGAAACATCGGACCTACCGACAGACAGACCGACCGACCAACCGCCCGACCAACAAGCTCACTCCTATATACCCACTACTTCGTTTGTGGGGTATAAAAACCTTAAACTCACACTGCATTAATTTAGTATTCTATACAATGACTATTGTCAACAGAGCATCTTTCTCTGAATGATGTGAATTATACCTCACAGGCTCATTAACAGTTGTATGATAAGTGTTTTTTTTTAATTCAATTATTTCAGAAAACAAGACAAATATTATGCAGAATTTCACAATAAAAACTTCTGAATCTCAATATATTTAACAAATATTTTATGCATATTATCAAATAAATAGAGGATACAACATGAGTGATCATTTTATACTGAAATTATTAAACGAGTCGTCTAAATCGATATAAAACGAGGCTTTTGCAGAGTTTTATATCGATTTAGATGACGAGTTTAATAATTTCAGTATAAAATGATCACGAATGATGTATTCTATTTATCACATACCCTAAAAAACAAGCAAAATCAATGAATTGTTCTTTTCTATCGCCTAGTAGAGCGAACTCAAAACGTGTGTAATTCGGTCGTATCGGGTGATACATAAGCTAGTCCCAAAAGAATTTATCCTACCGTTTTCCCATTTGCCAAAATAAGTAAAAACAAAATAAATAAACTGCGCTAGGGTCTAGATAAAAGAATCTACCATTTGAAGTTGCGTTTAATTAAATAAATCGATAGGGTCTAGATAAAAGAATCTACCATTTGAAGTTGTGTTTAATTAAATAAATCGATCTAGTGTATGACGTCATTTGTGTAAACTTTCATAGCGGCATATGACAACATGGAAATATTGCTGGATATAAACTGGAAATTTGGATTGAAAATGTGTTTCTGGTGTTTTTATATTGTTTCCGGGATGTTTTAAGATCAACCGACGATGTTCTGAAAACGATTTCAGCGTCTGGGTCATTTTGTTTTCGGTTTAAACGAAATGAAAATGGCTTTGTTGCTGTTGTTGAATTTCATCATGGACTTTCGGCGTATTGCTATCTTACGGAGTAATCAAGATGTCAGAAAGTTATATTTTTCCGTGGATATTATCAACAAAAGGGATGCTTAAGTTCTTCATAGAAGCTGCTTGCTAGCCTGAAGTAGTCAAATGGCAAAAGTAAGTTATTTTCATAAATTAGTTTTGATCGCTTATAACGCGGATGAATAGTGATTCAACTACGATATATAACTAGTTATATATCGAAAATATATAACGGGTGTTATTACACTCCCACACCGGAAGGTATGTGATAATGTTGTTTTTATAACCTCCCTGTACATGTATTTCACCGCAATCCTGCTAGTAGTATATTATTGGCAGATACTAACGTACATGTGTAGTTTTCCAATATACAAAAATTAATATTTTAAGAAAACCCAATTATTTAGAAAACTTCCAAATTACACATACCTTGACCAGGTTGAATAGTTTATCTGAGGCCAATTATGATTTTTTTTTGTTTATTAAAGTAAATAATGAAATGTCCCTTTACAAAGCCAATTGTGTCCCCAGAGCCTCCACCTGGGAAAATGTTTTAGAGGACCTTTAGAAAATGCACCATACCAAATATAATCCCTCTAGCTCTTGCAGTTTGTGAATAAAAGACCTTTAACTTTTTTTATTTGGTTGATCTATCAACAGAACTTCTGCATGGAACTGACAATTTGTTTAAAATTGGAAAAACCGTCTATAAAATTATAAACACAAACAAAATACTGTTTCATTTAATATTCCTACCAAAAGCTACAATATAATGGATGAAAACCACTGCCACTGAATTTTAAAATTAATTTGTCTCTGGTGGCAAAAGGGAAATTATAACATACAGATATAAATCCTATAATAACAATGATTTGAAAAGTATGATAATTCAGAGCTTCACATATTGATAGTTTACGTGTCTGTTAGACATATAAATGACAACATTTGATCGCAGTCCGTTAATACTTTTACAGATACATCAGGTTATAGTTGGTATATTTGAGAAATCGAAGTGCATGGATATAAGCTCTAGAATACAAGTATTTGCAAGAATTCCACATTTAAGACGTTAAAAAATATTTATCACAGGGCTTTCAGTTATCAAATGTGGAAATGTTTGTAGCAACAATCAATCCAGTGTACTTACGTAACACGTCATAAATTCTTTGCTTAACGTCTGTTTGAGTTTGTTGATCCCGGTCTTGCATTGGAACCACTCTCTCTTTCGGGATAGAAGTCAACCACTCTTGCTCACTATCCTGCGACGGATCATTACGTGAAGATCTCCGACTGTTCATGCTGTTTTGGACTTTCATTGAATTATCTGATCCAACCTTAAATTGGAATTGAGGAGTGACTACTCATTTCTTAAACAAAATAACACATTAAAAATACATAACAGGTGGTTCCTGTTTATTTCTCTGAACATATCTTAAGAATATGTTAAAGTGACAATCGTGATGGCTTTTTATTCAAACGAAGGTTGCCTTTACAATATTGTCGTAAATGTACTGAATGCACCAAGCATTCCAATTTTCTAAAACAAAATTATTTATCGCCAACTTCTGACTAACCTCAAGTCACTTCAATATATTTCTATCTGCAAAGTTTTAGCTGTCTTCAAATATATGTGGCAGCTAAACAACTTCAATAATACATGTACATGTAAATTGTCTATAGCCGAATTATTTTCTTATTCAGGCATAATCGGCCTATTCCATCTGCATGTTGGACTGAGTTAAGTTGACATGTACATTACTATTGACTGAATATTAATAATATTAGATTGATGATAAAAAATATCCCCTGTTCGTTTTCATTCAAATTTACATGTTCATATTTCTCTAATACATTATGTACCTGCAGGTTTTTGACTGATCTAGCATGTACTATGTTGGTTTTGGGAGAAGTCGCCTGTTTCGTACCTATAATAAATAATGAGAATTATACAACGTGTAATAGTAGAAATAACAGTCACACGTTTCAATACATAAACCCTTAAAACAAATAAAACAAGAAAAAACGTCGCCACGCGCCGAAAACTAGGATTTCATCTAATACTTATACTTTTATAAAGAAAATATCTGGTTGAAAACAGTTAAAAATGATAGGAAGAAAGTTAAGTTTAGTGTCAAAAACAAACTCAAGTTATTTCGTAGAAACTGAATTTCTATTTTTAGCAGCAGTGGCATTGAGCTTTATCACAGACACCTGGGTAGCAAACCCAAGCTGCATCTTGATATAAAATACTAACACTACATTTGGGGTCAATAGGCTAAAGCAAACTCAAGTTATTGAGCAGAAACTGAATTTCTATTTTTAGCAACAGTGACCTTGTGCTTTATCACAGACACCTGGGTAGCAATCCCAATCTGCATCTTGATATAAAATACTAACACTAAGTTTCGCGTCAAAAGGCCAAAGCAAACTCAAGTAATTGAGGGGTAACTGAATTTCTATTTTAGCAACAGTGACCTTGACCTTGATAACATACACCTGGGTGTTAATCCCAAGTGGCCTTTTGATATCAGCTACTCATATACCAAGTTTGGAACCAATAGCCCAAGCAAACTCAAGTTATTGAGGGGAAACTAAATATCTATTTTTAGCAACAGTGACCCTGACCTTTATCACAGACACCTGTGTGTCAATCCCAAGCTGCCTCTTGATATAAGCTACATACAAAAAAGGTTTGATGAAGAGATATTAAGAATTGGCAAAGTTATAGCCAACGTTAAGTTTGCGTAAAAAGGGAAATAACTCTATCAAATGTGACCTTGACCTAAAGAATTTGGTATCATCAGGAGCGTAATGTCATAAGGAATATAATTTGAAAGTTTCATGAAGAAATATTAAGAAATGGCAAAGTTTTTGCCAACGTTAAGTTTTCGTGTCTAAATACGAGTATAAGTACAAAAAGGGGCATAATTCCATCGAATGTGACCTTGACCTTGAGAATCTGGCATCATCTCGAGCGTGTTGTCATAAGCAATATAACTTGAAAGTTTGATGAAGAAATATTAAGAAATGGCAAAGTTATTGCCAACTTTAAGTTTTCGTGACGGACAGACAAAGCGGTCCCTATGTATCGCCGTTTCTTCGAAAGGGCGACACAAAAACCAAGCTAAGAGTCAACAGGCAATTTGGCATCAACAGATAACATTCACAAAATGCTTAATAAAAACCTAGTTAAACTAGATGGGTGTTCAGTTGAACACTTGTGTCGCCCTTTGGTGCTGTCGGAATAAAAATGCAAGTACAAAAAGGGGCATTACTCCAACAAATGTGACCTTGACCTTAAAAATATAGTATTGTCACGAGCGTATTGTCATAGGGAATATAATTTGAAAGTTTGAGGAAGAAATATTAATAAATGGCAAAGTTAGCCAATGTTAAGTTTTCAAATAAAGGGGGAAAAACTCCATCAAGTGTGACCTTGACATAAAGAATGCGGTATTGTCAGGAGCGTGTTGTTAAAAGGATAATAATTCGAGAGTTTGATGAAGAAATATTTAGAAATGGCAAAGTTATAGCCAATGTTAAGTTTTCCTAAAAAGGGAAAAAAACTCTATCAAATGTGACATTGACCTAAAGAATGTGGTATCATCACAAGCGTGTTGTCATAAGGAATATAATTTGAAAGTTTCATGAAGAAACATTAAGAATTGGCAAAGTTATTGCCAACGTTGTTTTCGTGTCTAAATATAAGTACAAATAGGGGCATAACTCCATCAAATGTGACCTTGACCTTGAGAATTTGGTATCATCTCGAGCGTGCTATATAAAGCAATATTATTTGAAAGTTTGATGAAGAAATATTAAGAAATGGCAAAGTAATAGCCAACGTTAAAAAGGTGAAACATGCATATCAGGAATCGCCACATTCAGAAAAAACAGCCTCCCCACACAGTCAAGAAGAAGAGAGGGGGAGAGAGCATGGTTAATAAAATAATCAGTTTCAAAAAAGACACCACTAACAATAAACAAAAATGAGAACCCGAGGGGTTACCGCCTTGGAACGGTCAGTGGCAAATCAAATTGCCACTGGGGGTTTAAACCAGGTTCTAGGGTGCACCAACCTCACACTTGCCCCAACAGGTTCTCATATCACAAAACAAGTACAAGTTGTCTTGGTGAAAAGACTCCAACCCACTTATCTGTAAGTTTTCGTGTCTAAATATAAGTACAAAAAGGGGTATAACTCCATCAAATGTGACCTTAACCTTGAGAATTTGCTATCATCTCGAGCGTGTTGTCATGAGCAATATAATTTGAAAGTTTGATGAAGAAATATTAAGAAATGGCAAAGTTATAGCCAACGTTAAGTTTTCGTGACGGATGGACCGACGGACCGACGGACAAAGCGGTTCCAATGTATCGCCGTTTCTTCGAAAGGGCGAGACGAAAAGGGGCATAACTTTGGCAAAACATAGTCAGGGGTTATGAAACTTATCCTGAACATTAGTACTGTGAAGTCAAACAATGATGTTAAGTTTCAAATTATACCTTGAATTGCAACTGGGAAAAAGACAACTTTCACAAAAAAATAAAACACTTTCTAAGTGAAAAAGGGGCATAACTTTGTCAAAATACAGTTCAGGGATTATGAAACTTGTCCTGATAATTGGTATTGTGATGTCAAACAACTATGTTAAATTTTAAAATTGTATCTTAAACGGTTACTGAGAACAACACCACTTTCACAATAAATTAACAATTTCTAAGTAAAAAGGGGGCATAACTTTATCAAAATACAGTCAAGGATTATGAAAATTGTCCTGATAATTAGTATTGTGATGTCAGACAACTATGTTAAGTTTCAAAGTTGTACCTTTAACGGTTACTGAGAAAAACACAACTTTCACAAAAAACCTAACAAAATTTCTAAAAGAAAAAGGGGCATAACTTTGTCAAAATAAAATCAGTGATTATGAAACTTGTCCTGATAATTGGTGAAGTGATGTCAGACAACTACGTTATGTTTCAAAGTTGTACCTTGAACGGTTACTGAGAAAAACGCAACTTTCACAAAAAACTTAACAAAATATTGACGCCCACCCGCCCGCCCAACCGCCCGCCCAACGACATACCCCAATCTAATAACCAGGATTTTTCTTAAGAAAACCTGGTTAAAAACCAAAGTTACTAACAACATTTTGAAAGTGAGACAGATGCTTTTTGGAAACTTGAAAGTCCTATGTTTGCAATATGGAGCAGAAAACATTCGGAAAGTTAAAGATACTACAATAATGTCAACAGGCCAGTCGGAAGACTGGGTGTCGTCTGTGTTATATAGTCTCTAATGGTAAGTTATGAAGTACGACTATCGCTGTGTTTAATGTATGCTCTCAGAGTTCTACTATGAAAATTGTGGATTGTCATCAAATACTTAGTATAACATATGAAAGGCAGGTAACTCTTGCATGCACACGAGATAGCCTACGGCAAGGAATAACACAACCTCTCCCGTTTTATTGATATGCTATTATATGTATTATATTCATAATGTCTTCAAAGCCTTGTTATTAAATTTCTGTTCAACTCTGATCTGTCCCTAATTAATTGTCTGCCACGAATATTATTTTGTAACACATAATTATCTTGAATGTACCACATTGTCTAACGGTCTGTGCTCAATTGACATTACGCTATGACATCCGAAGCCACGCCTACCGATTTTCAACGGGGAACTACTCTTCCGATGTCCGTCATAAGAAATGGTCACCATAGGCGGTCATAAATCGCAAACATACAAATTATTTTTTATTAAATTACTTTAAATTAAGATTGTCGTCACTAAATAAACAAAAACAAGCTTTTATATCGAGCTGTTGCCTAATATTTGAAAGTAACAAATGATGAAGCATGTAACTTAATCAGGGGTGGATCCAGGATTTCAGCAAGGGTAGTTCAACTCAGCGAGTCGTATTTTTAATAGCGTCAATTTGCAACTGAGCTAAAACAGCAATCCTTCGGACACTTCCAGAGTTCTCAATAAACAAGAGGGCCATGATGGCCCTTTATCGCTCACATGAGTACCACAAATGCGTACATGACCCAACGTCTTGATATGGTGAACATTTACACCAAGTTATTTTAAAATCCAATAAGAAATAACAAATTAACAGCTTGGAAAAGTAAATGCTATTTTAAGTAACAGTGACCATGACCTTGGACCTACCAGCAAGGGTATTGTACGCATCACACCCCTTGTCATGGTGAACATTTTTGAAATCATTCCTTTCATTACGAAGTTACAGCCCAGACAAGAAAATTTTATTTTAAGTAACAGTTACCTTGACCTTGGACAAACAGGCATGGGTATTGTATGCGAAACAACACCTTGTTATAGTAAACATTTGGGCCAAGTTATTTTAAAATCCAACCTTGTTTTTGACCCCAGATGACCCATATTCAAACTCTTCCAAGTAATAACTGGGACATAGGTCCTGACCAAGTTTTGTTACAATTGGAGCAAAAATGTGATCACTAGAGTGATAACATGAAAATTCTATTTTAGTAACAGTGACCTTGACCTTGGACCAACAGGCATGGGTATTGTACTGACAGGGGTTTTCCTAGCCTTTCTGAGGGTCTGAAAAACGGACCCTTTCCCATAGCTTTCCCAATCCGAAATTTCTTCCATTTTTCCCAATTGAATCCACAGATAATTTTTCAAAACATAAGAAACAGTGTTAACTTTCGCTTTGCGTTGTGAACAACAACTGACTGCTTTTTCTCGCACTATGCATGCGACGTCACAACCAGGTGTAAAATTCGGTGCATACGGTATAATTATGTGTCTGTACGGAAAACTGTTCGTCGAGATATCGGTCCGTGCCGAGAAAATGCACGTTCCGTTCAAAGAAGTTTTAACCAAATAAAATTGATCGGAGTTAATAGGCTATTTGGAGTAAAACAAATAATTCCTTTTTGCGATATTAACACTAATACGTTACCGAGTAAGGCCTCTCATAATAGCAAATACTACGCAAAAAAATCGTAAACGGGATACAAAAGGCTGTTAATCAATTGTTGACCTTTGCAAGAAATGGGAACAAAAAACACTGATCAAGAAACATCACGAGGTCAACCGGAATCTGAACAAACAGAGCAACACGAGGGTGTAAGTGTTTGCTTGTCAGAAAGCAGTAGAAAAGAAAAAAAACTTCTGTTATAGTCATTTGTTGACATCAACAAAATAAAAGTTTTCCATATCTTAAGTTTTTTCTGAAAAAATAAGCCTGTATGTAGGTTTCCAACACTAAACCACCCTGAGTGAATAAAAACTTAACTGATCCTTCCTTGTAAAAGTTTTAAAAAAGGAACAAAATGCACAAAACAATGATTTCAAAATTCCCAAAACTTGTATTTCTGTCGATAAAAATTCCCAAAATGAGACGTTTCAGGCGCTAAAATTTTCCCAATTCTGGCTAGGGTTATTTTCCCAAAATAGCTAGGAAAACCCCTGTTAGTACTCTACACACTGCCTTGTCATAGTTAACAATTGTGCCAAGTTATTTTGAAATCCGATGAGAAATAACAATTTAAAACCCAAGGCAAGATTTTTCTCTTTTTAGTAACAGTGACCTTGTTTTTGACCCCAGATTACTCATATTCGAACTCTTCCAAGTAAACACTGGGACATACATCCTGATCAAGTTTCGTGACAATCGGAAAAAAATGTGACCACTACAGTGTTCACAATAAAATTCTAATTTTAGTAACAGTGACCTTGACCTTTGACCAACAGGCATGGGTATTATACTCTACATACCGCCTTAACTTGGTTAACATTTGTGCCAAGTTATTTCGAAATCCAATGAGAAATAACAATTTTACAGCCAAGACAAGATAATTCTATTTTTGGTAACAGTGACCTGGTTTTTGACCCCAGATGACCCATATTTGAAGTCGTCTGAGTAATTACTGTGACAAACATCCTGCAAGTTTCATGACAATAGGAGCAAAAATATGACCACTAGAGTATTAACGAACTAAGTGTGGCCGGACGCCGGACATTGATCGATTCTAATAGTTCACCCAGAGCCTATGGCTCTGGTGAGTTAATAATGGTTGTAAAAGGCACCAATGAATTTTGAGAGTCCTAATTAATCTAGGGGGTCAGCGGGCCAAATCCCCTGGAAAATTTTGAAAATTTATATGGCAAGTCCGGCATTCCGAGGTATTTCAAATTTGTGGGAATTATATAGCAGGTTTTGAACTCCTCCTTCATACTTGATTTTAACTATTTTCTTGTGAGCCGTAGTGATGCAATTATAAGCACTCAGATCCAAATACTCTGCATCATTAAATGAGTCTAAATATGCGACTTACAATGGTTCAACTCAAGAAGTTGTAATGGCTGAGTTCAGGGTCCCAGTTACTGGTCAATACTTTTGCCAGTTGGGCAAGGCAGTCGGAACGACAGCAATATCCCCCGCCACAGATGTGTATGTGGGAAAGGTTGTGGATGGTTAAGAGCAAATTAAACAATATCTCTGGGCAACGGGCAGGCAGGTGGAAGCCAATTCAAGTGCAAAGGTATGTCGTGTTCTGATAAGTATCAGAGTATTGGCCTCCTCAAACACCACAGGCCGATTTGACCTTAAGCCATCCAGGATGGAACATGGGTTCTGCACATTAGCTTCCCGAACTGAACATTTCACTTAAGTTTCATGACATTCATTCCAGGGGTTTAGAAGATATGAACTGGACACGAAATGCATGGTTCAAATCTTCAAACACCACTGGTGACCTAGACATTAAGCCGGCCATGTTGGAACATGGGTTCTGCGCGTCGTCTTGATGGGGAAAACATTTGACTAGACTTTCATGAAATTCCTCCTAGAGGTTAAAAAGTAATAGACCAGACACAAAGCATGCAACTTCCATGAAATTCCTTCAACGCTTTAAAAAAAAACACCTCTGGTGACCTTGACATTGAGGCGGCCATTTTGGAACATGGGTTCTGCACGTCGTCCTCATGGGGAGAACGTTTGACTAAAGTTTCATGAAATTCCTTCTAATGGTTGAAAAGTTATGGACCAGACACCAAATATGCACAAACACCACAGGCAGCCTTGACCTTGAGCCAGCCAGGTTGGAACATGGGTTCAGCACATCATGTTCATGAACTGAACATTTCACTTAAATTTAATGATATTCATTCCAGGGGTTCAGAAACCTCCAATTAACTTGCCAGGTTTTGTACATTCACTTTATATAGCTGAGACCTCCCTTAAATTTAGTCTTAACATTTTGAGAATGTGCTACAAATTTGTAGTTGTTGTTGTTTTACTTACAAACAGTGAAAAAATATTCAGAAAAGCCTGATTTTCAAAGTGCAATTCAAATTTTGGAATAAATTACCTTAAATGTAACTTATTGTCATGAAAGAA
The DNA here is from genome assembly GCA_038501625.1 of Corbicula japonica. Taxonomy (NCBI): domain Eukaryota; kingdom Metazoa; phylum Mollusca; class Bivalvia; order Venerida; family Cyrenidae; genus Corbicula; species Corbicula japonica. The sequence goes on along the minus strand of JAZAYU010000570.1, from coordinate 32,351 downwards.
ACAAATAGCACAAGCTTTTATATCTGACAGGCTGTTACTTCAGTCTTGGAAGATTTAAAAATAACAAACAACGACGGAAACACAATTGATTAAGGGGTGTCAAATATTTCAACCCCTATACATAATTATCAACCCATCGTTCAAAACGAAGACTTTTTAACCCCTAGACTTTTCAAACCCTTATTTGAAGACAGTTCAACTTCTATCCCATTTGACATTTCAACCCATAAATGAAGACAAATTAACTGCTCCATTTATGTTCAACCCTTTATATTGAAGACATTTCAACCCCTATTATTAAAGACTTATCAACCTCTACCGTGAAAAACAAACTTATAGTAAACACTACCAATTAATTCACTTTAAATGGTTATCATTTTTCAATATTTTGCTGGTTTTAACAAATGTTTTTGTGATTTAATCATAAGAATTTATACCAAATATACCCTTAATGAATAAAGTTTTAGTATAATACTGTGTTTTACAATGATATACCAAAACTAGATTAAATGACGGCAATTGTGGCGAATATTTTAATAATTTTAATAACATTAATTTATCATACTTGTAACTCTTGATATTTTAATGCTATTAAAATTATTAGGGATGGCAACGAATATTCAAACATTTGAATATTCGAATACCGACGGGACATTCGAAAACTTGTTTGAATATTAAATTTTGTAAAATTGAAAAATTTGTAATCAAGTTAAAATTTTATGAATGAGTTAAACTTACCAGTCATATTTATTTACATATAGGATTTACTTCCCTTGTTTACAGTCAGACTCGCATAGGCGCATGCGTGTAATGCTTGAATAAGAAAATCAAGCGTCTCGGTGATATCACCGCGCATGTGCCAGATCAGTTTTACTGACCAAGTGAAAACAGTAATTTATGACAAAAATTACCGTGGGGTGGAGGTGGGTAACTAGTATGACTGGTAAGTTTAACTCATTCATAAAATTTTAACTTGATTACAAATTTTTCAATTTTATTTCATTCGTTAAACTTACCAGTCATATTTATTTACATATAGGATAGATTTCAAAGCAATGTACTCACCTCAAAAAGGTGGTGTCTGGTAATTTTTTGGGTAATTATGGTAATCCTCCTTGGTACCGGTATCAACAAAGTCACTTGTGTGTAGTAAAAAACCATTTGACCCACACTGTAGATAACACTACAAAAACCACTATATACATTTATGTTCACTAGCTGTGAACATTAATAAGAAAACACTCAGTCCCGCGACTCGCTAAAAGTTCCTCTTTACACTTTATCAATTCTTTTTAAAAGTTCATTTCCAAACACATGAAGTTTCATTAACATCCCGAATTTACACTTTTTCAATTTTATTTAAAGTTCATTCAAAACACATGAAGTTCTATTAACATCCCGAAGATAAAAACGGGTAAACGTTGACTCTCTGCGTCAATTATTTTAAAGTTCATTTCAAAACACATGAAGTCCTATTTACATCCCGAAGATAAAAACGGGTAAACGTTGACTCTCTGCTCCAATCTGCTGAGGCTAAGATGGATTCCAATGAGGCTCCTTTAAACAGAGCCATTGACGGGCCAAGAGCTCTAGTACTGTGAGCCTTAACCTTCAAATTTTTGTCCTGAAGAGTTAATTTTAAAGTCTGCACAATCCAATTTGATATTGTCTGTGAACTAACTGGTTTATGAGGTTCGTTTAACCCAAGAAAAAGATGTGTTTCATCTTCACCAGTTCCTGACTTCCTGTATTTTTCAGTTGCTTTTAAGTAGTAATACAAAGATCTTTTGGGATCTAGCTTCTTGTTTTCTGGAAAAGCCGGAATAAAAATTGTCGCCCCAAAATGTGAAGGTCTGTCTTGTTTGGCTAAACCATGACGAATGAATGTAATACCTTTTTGTTGAATATTAATGGAGCCTTCTCCTAACCTCAGGGACTGTAGGTCACTGCATCTCCTGAAAGAAGTAATGGCAATTAAAAACACTGTTTTAAATGCTACTAACTTTAAAGGAGCTTTATGCAATGGCTCAAAAGGCGCTTTTTGTAATGCTTCAAGCACCTTTAGCAAGTCCCATTCGGGTATAAGCCTAACCTTTGGAGGTCTGGAATTAAATACTCCTTTGAGTAATTGAATTACATATGGATGCTGACCAACTTTATGACCTTCAATTGGAGGGAGTACCGCCGACAACATTGACCTATAACCACTGACTGTGCGGTATTGTAAACCTTTGTGATATATATCGGTAAGAAATTGCACAATTTGCACTAGAGTTGCCGAATAGGGATCAGTTTGCCTTGCACGACACCAGCCACTGAAAACTCTGAATTTACTACCATAGTCTTTCTGAGTACCTGTTCGCCAGGCTGCCTTGAGTAATTTTCTAGAGTCTTTAGAAAATCCAACCTTTCTGAACTGTCTGTCGACAGCATCCAGGCTGTTAGTTGAAACATTCCTGGATTTGGATGCCTTATCAGAGTCTTTGGTTGTATTAAGAGATCTGGAATCACTGGCAGTTTCAGAGGGCATGCTGCTAATAAATTCAGAATTTCCGTGTACCAATGTCTTCTCTGCCACTGAGGAGCTATGAGAATAACTCGACAGTGGAACTGCGACATATGTTTCAGTACCTTCGGGATCAGGCATATTGGAGGGTAGGCATAAGCATACATGTTTTCCCAAGAAATACTTAGAGCATCTATCGCAAAAGCCTGATTGGTTGGGAACCATGAACAAAACACTGGTGTCTGATGGTTCTCCACTGAGGCAAATAGATCCATTACTGGAGTTCCCCAAACTTGAAAAATTGAGTGTACTACTGAAGGATTCAGAGACCACTCTGTTTCCTTGATTTTGTGTCGACTTAACTGATCTGCTAATGTGTTCAGTTTCCCGACTATGTGAACTGCTCGTATTGAAATGTTGTTTTGAATTGCTAAATTCCATAAATTCCAAGCCTGAATGCACAATTGACTTGACCGTGTGCCCCCCTGTTTGTTTATGTACTGAACCACTGTTGTGTTGTCCGTCTTTATCAACACTGATTTCCCTTGAATCTGATCTCGAAAATGACTGACTGTCAAAAAGACTGCTTCCATTTCCAAGAAATTTATATGCATGTTTCTCTGTGTTAAAGACCAAGTTCCCTGAATGTAATCTTTCCCCAGATAACCCCCATACATTTTCTTGGAAGCATCTGTGGTTATGGTGATTTCTGCTAGGGGGTGTTGAAAAGATCTGCCCTTGAAGATGTTGGCTGGATTTTGCCACCAAATCAGATGTGATTGCAGATGTTGTGTAAATGGAATAACCCTGTCTAAGGGGTGAATTGATGGTTTCCAGAAACTGAGAAGGTGAAGTTGAATTGGCCTCATGTATAATCTTGCATTTGGAATAAGTTCTAGGCAAGATGCCATGAGACCTAGAAGATGCAGAAAATTTCGAGCTTTGTTCAAACCCTTGACTATGTCTGATATTGCAGACTGAATTTTCCAGAATCTCTCTTCTGTTGGAAAAATCAGACCCAATTTCAGATTGAACAGGGCCCCAATGTAAGTGATTGTTTGTTGAGGTTCCAGACTGGATTTCTCTAGATTCACTATGAAACCCAGTGAAACCAGAAGATTGAGACAAACACTTCGATTTGCAATTAACTGACGGCGATGTTGATTCAGGGCTAGCCAATCGTCTAAATATACTGCAAGACGTATGTTTTGAGAATGTAAGTGGGCTGCAATTACAGATACTATTTTGGTGAATACCCTGGGAGCCACTGTTGGCCCAAAGCACATTACTTTCCATTGATAGCACTTGCCCAGAAAAGCAAACCTCAGAAACTTTCGATGGCCCGGGAATATTGGTAGATGCATGTACGCATCGGTTAGGTCTATAGAAATTGCCCAATCTTTTGGTTTTACTAGATTTATCACCTTTGACAATGTATCCATTTTGAAATGTTTCTTGAGCAGATACTTGTTGAGGGGTCTCAGATTTATAACTGGTCTTAACGTGCCATTTTTCTTTGGAACCAGAAAAAATGTACTGTAGAAACCTTGATTTTGCTGATTTAGAGGGACCATTTCGACAGCATCTTTTTCTAATAACATAGCGATTTCTTTTGAAATGAGAGGTATATCTTTTGGGGGAACGACAGTGTGTCGAACACCCGTAAAAGCAGGAATTTGACTGAACTCTAGCTTGTAACCCTCTCTTATTGTTGACAAAACCCATTGATCTGTGGTAATGGTTTCCCACATAGGTAGAAAATATCTGAGGCGTCCCCCAACAGGTATCTGCGGCTCTAGACAAAAATATTTGCTTACCTGGTCATTGTTTCTTAGGGATCCGAAAATTCGGAACCGTAGGTGCCTTTCCGTCTGTGGCCTTAGTCATCTGAGTCTTAGAGTCTCGAGACTGTCTATTGCCCTTGTTATGGTCAAACCCGTAAGATCTCTTCTGAGTCCCCGTATTTTGCTGACCCCGAGGTCTTTTGAAACCTTGTTTATCAAACGATTCTGGAGCTTTTCTCTTTTGTCTCTCAAAGAACTCCGGAACTAAGTCACTCAGCTGATCCTTCTGTTCCTTCCTGGTTTTCAATTTAGACTGAAGACCAGCCCCAAAAACCCCTTCTGCTGTAAGAGGCAAATACATGACTTTTGACTGAATGTCTTTGAGTGTATTAAGTCCAGAATCCGACACAGCTGCTTTACGGCGAATAAGATGATGGAAAGCACCAGCCCTTCCAGCTTGATCTAAGGCTTTAGTTGACATATCAAAAAGATCACGTACTGTCTGTACTGATTTGTCCACATTGACTTCTTTTTCTTTGAGTGTAGACAACAACGTCCCCAAACCCTGCTGAATATAGGCTACAGCAATAATGTTCAACCTTGAAGCCAGCTGTCCTTGATAACCCAATGTTTCTATAGACTTCATAGGCTGCGAGCATAACTGTCTACTCTTACCCCATGCTTTTACCATCTTTGTACCATGGCGTTTCTGTAACATGGGCTCCAGTAAGTCATCTAGTCCCGGCACACCCAGGAAATCTTTGCTTTTTTCATGCACTGGAAAACACAACTTATATTCATCTTTATAAGCAGATATACGATCTGGTGTTTCAGTTCTCCACGATTTATTAAGAACCGATACTTGCATGTCATCCAAGACCAAGCCATCAATGCCACTGTCAGAATGAGAAGTGTCACAGCCAAACAACTCCTTCAGCATCATAGGAGTTTCTGGGTTTACATAATTTTTGAATTTATCAACACACCCTGTAACAGATGACACTGCTGAGTGAACTGACGCAGAATCGTCACAAAGTCCAAATACATCCAAATTTTCGTTTTCCCTTGGATGTAATGATAAAATGTCCTCAGTGACACAGTCGTCATCAATCCCATTGTTGAGACTTATTATATTTCGAGGCCTATCCTCGATTTCAGCTCTCAGCTGGGCCGAACCCACTGTATGCTGCTTAGTTCTCAGCGAGGCTAAACCTCCTGTATACTGCGTAGCAGATTTTACTGATTCAAGAGATTCCAAAATTTTCTCAAAACCAGAGTCAAACTTACGTTCCATGTCCGAAACACGTTTATCCAACTCTTTTAAACTCATCTTCGAGCCACCGGAAGCACGTGGTTTCGAAGATTTGTTCGAATGCGAAGATTTCTCACTAATAACTTCATCATCCAAGGCCGCAGCGCGAATTGCTGCTTCAGCCATATCAAAATCCACAAAAGGAAAAAACACTAAAGTCCACAAAACTCTAAAAATCCAAGAGAGAAGCATAAAAAACACGTCCGACTGTTTTCACGCTAAAAGTAAAACTGATCTGGCACATGCGCGGTGATATCACCGAGACGCTTGATTTTCTTATTCAAGCATTACACGCATGCGCCTATGCGAGTCTGACTGTAAACAAGGGAAGTAAATCCTATATGTAAATAAATATGACTGGTAAGTTTAACGAATGAAAAAAAAATTAAATACAAAGAAAAGCAAAAAAAAAATATTATAACAGAAACACCTGTTGTAATTAAAAGACGTGTCATAATCTATCTACTGGTCCCAATTAACAGCGATTGACAGGTTGCAGATCATCTTTATTATCTTTATCGTATTATATCAATCATTTGATGCGGCTTTTTAGCTTTATCCCATTATAAAGTTTTCAATTAAAATTAAAACATACACCATCATGGTCATTCTCAAATAAGTAAGGTATTTTTTAAAGATTTTTTTTTGTTTTTGTTTTATTACCAAACCGGATTAATATGGTGTCATATTCTACATCAAGAATCATTCCAAAATTCGCAAAATTCGTTAATAAAACTAAAGTATGACAGAAAATTGAAAGAATTTTGAGTACATGCATGTATTAGTTCAATATAAGATTGTCTCTACACAGAGTCACTGGCACTCCTGACTTTAACTTGATTCACCTAAGCAGGTGTGTGTACACTGTACAGTAAAAATGTTAATGTGCTGAATAAATAAATACCTTCAATCATCTTGGATTTTTGGAATGTTAATAATTATTAAAGCAGCAGTTGCACAAGATGAAATTCAACCATACATTATTTATATCTACTGTTGAAATGACCCTCACAAATAGATGATCAGTTTACATCACTGACTGCTAAAGTACTAATATGATTTGGCTGCAAGGATAAATATTGTGCACATTTATCATTAGCAATTGATAAAACATTCGGGACATTTAACTATCTTTCAACACTTTTGACAAAACAAAACGTTTCATTAGGTGCTTCATAGGCGGAAATGTCGAGACTAAACAATTTCTTGTCTAGCAATGTCCTAGAAGGTTTATCACTCATTTATGACCAGGGAAAACCACTTTTAATTATCAAGACTAGTTCTTGTAAGTTTTCACACATGATGGTCATTTTATGATCACAAAAGCTATTGCCTCTGTCGTGATCTGGTACACTGCTTAAATATTATATGCCAAAACCTGGGTCATGGTGTTAAAATGGGATTAACTGTTTATTGTCATTTAAATTTGACATTCATTTTGAAAAGATATAATGAAGGCTACTTTTGTCTTTAAAATGAATAATGTTAATAATAAAATAACAGTCCAGTTGTTAGTTTTAAAAAACAAAGTCACTTTAAAATCTACTTTGTTCCATTTAAACTTTGTGGTCAGTGGATAAAATCTGGTCTGGAAAATCCTTCTCAACGAATTTAGCATAGTTGGAGTCCAGGACTAAATTTCATTTAATTATTTTCACTGAAGGTTCTACTTTTTTATTGTGTCTCTGAAGTTTACATGAAATAAAGTTGTAAGTTGTTCCTGATTTACTCTAGTTTCACTAAATATACTACTTATTACTGATTTTATTCTATTTTTAATAGTTTATTATACATTAAAATGATAGTGTCTTCAGCTGGGAGCGAACCCGCACCGTCACGGCGACAGCGCCTAGCCATGCAATTCCTGCGACGTAACCATCTGAGCTAACCGGGACAACGCCAGAAAACCTTGATCGGATAGCCCTGATATACGTAACAATCACTGCATGATATCGGTAACGGGTTAATTTACTGATAACAGTACTGACTAAATGTACGGGGAGACTTTTTAAGGCCGCCACACTGCACAAATAGCGCTACTGTGAATTTCAAATGATAGTGTCTCCAGCTGGGAGCGAACCCGCACCGTCACGGCGACAGCGCCTAGCCATGCAATTCCTGCGACGTAACCAACTGAGCTAACCGGGACAACGCCAGAAAACGTTGATCGGATAGCCCTGATATACGTCACAATCACTGCATGACATCGGTAAAGGGTTAATTTACTGATAACAGTACTGACTAAATGTACGGGGAGACTTTTTACGGCCGCCACACTGCACAAATAGCGCTACTGTGAATTTCAAATGATAGTGTCTCCAGCTGGGAGCGAACCCGCACCGTCGAGGCGAGAGCGCCTAGCCATGCAATTCCTGCGACGTAACAATTAAATAACAATTCTCCTGATAATTTCATTAATTGGATTTTTTTACCTATGTCTGGAAACAAATATAGTTTTGTTTAAAATGTGACATTGGTGCCTTTATATGTACAGTTTTATGCCATTTTTTAAATGAAAAAGAAACAGGTTATACACCTCCATCATTTCTATAATAAAATATAATTTTGAGTGATCTTGTGTATTTTTCTATGATTCATTTTTCAAACCTACAAATCAATAATGTAATCATAATGTATTCAGAAAGTAATCAAGATTGCAGACCAATTTTCATAAGTAATTGATTAAACTACAGTAATTTTAATTAGGTAATGTAATCATTAATCATTACAGCTGATTACAATTACTGATTACGATTACCCCAGATCTGATATGAGGTAGCCTATAGCAAGGCATAATTCAACAGTCTATCACTTTGTAATACACTTAATTTCGCGGGCCTATATTCCGCGCATATGACGCACATGACAATTTTGCATGGACATAAATTCGCTAAATTGTAATATAAACATTGCTTTATTGGCTAATATTTACTGGGGTTTAATTATGCTCACACTGTTCAGCACAGAATATGCAAAATTTAAACATGCGCAAAATACAAAAATATCGCAGTTAATTAAGTCCTTACATTAAGGTCAGGTCACGGTTACCAAATAGTATCGTTGTCAACCTATTAAGTTAATTTTGACAAATGAAATTCTAGCATCTGCTGGTAACATGTTTTTGTTTCAATTAACAGTTTACATATAAAACAAAAAGTACCCCATAATTACAATATTTTTTTTATCCACGTAAAAAACAAGACATTGTAATTTGTCAAACAACACTTCTATATATTTCAGTAATATTACTATCACACTTAATGTTCCAACATCAGCGTTACACCAGTCTGAAAGATCCGTTTAGAATAATAGCAACAGAGTGAACAAAAAATAAATCACTGTCAATAACGTTGTCTGACACACCTAAACAAGTCTAGCTTACTGAACAACCCTTGGTGATATAATCCTGACATGTTGCCATCTCAGCACGAGTGGAAATCAGATTCTTTAAATGATGGGATGTTGATATTTCATCTTCCAGTATTTCATTGTTAGTATGTTATCTAGGAAGTGTTTGAACATTATGAACCACCTGGCTTTCAGATATCAGATGTGGAAATGTGTGTAAGAAAAATCAAACCAGGGTACTTACGTAATGCATCAGCATAGGTTCGGGTATTTGGATCCCGGTTTTGTACTGGGGCTGCTCTCTCTTTGGGGATCGAAGCCAGACCATCCAGCTCACTGTCTGGCGACAAATCATTTCGTAAAGCTCTCATACCATTTCTGTTGTTTTCTACGTACATCTGATTATTTGATCCAGCCTTTAATTAGAATAGAGGATTAACTCTTCAGTTATTTTTAAACCACCTCAAAAACATAAAAATACAAAACAAGACTGGTGGTTCCTGATTAGTTCACGAAGTCTCAAGAATATGTTGAAGTGACAACCATGGCTTTTTGTTCAAACATACATAGCCTTTCTAAAACTGTCGTAAATGTACTCATACATATGTAGAAATTAAAAAAATTAAAAGCAAGGACGCTAAAACCACTAACACTTTTCTCCATGCTCAAATCAATTGACAATGCCTTAACAGTGAGATCTAAGGCGACTGTTCATACCTTTAGAGTAAGATTTGACATAGGATTCCAAAGTAACAGATTATAATTATGTTTACAAATTGATGTCTGAAGTCATCAATACAATCGAAATACAAGCTGATATTTTCAATCTTGGTTCCGAATTTTAAATTTGGCTCATAATATTTGCTTTCGCCGTCATGCTTACATATAAAATTGCACCGAAAAATACGCATAATACGTGTATGATATTATATCGTAATTGTATCACAAGTGAAACAGAGAACCCCTATTATAAATTCTATTAAATCATTTATTTGATAACACAAAAATCATTTTAAATTAAGATCCAACACATTCATGTTTAAATGCCGCACCCAAGCAGTCCAATTTTGTTAAACAAAAATATTAATCGCCAACTTCTGACTTACCTCATGAAAGTACAATAAAATTTCTTCCTGCAAAGTTATAGCTGTCTTCAAGTATATGTGGCAGCTAGACAACTTCAATAATACATGTACATGCAAATTGTCTTTAGCCGAATTTTTTTCATGCTTCGTGTGTTTCACCTTATACATTGTATGTACATTTTTCTCTGAATGAAAGTTTATGCCGGAATGCATAATGTTGCAATCTGTCATTTTCATTTTCCATCGGTTTTAAATGTGGCAGCTAGATAACTTCGGTAATATATGTAAATTGTCTACATCCGACTTAGATTTATTTTCTTGTTGAGTGCGGTTTCATCATATATGTTTAATTTTCTCTGACTGAATGTTTACGTCGGCATGCATATGTTGCAATCGTTTATTTTCAATTCCAGTCGATTTAAAATGTACGAATCTCTGAAATATTTGTCTATTCTGTCAATTTAAGTGTACATAGGTTGGTGAATAAGACTTAGACATTCTCTGTCTCCCTATCAGGGGCTCAAAATCACTCCTAGATAGATTGTAAGTACATTATAGGCCGGTTCCATCTGCATGTAGGGCCAAGTACAGTTCACGTGTACATTTTTATTGGCTGAATATAATGTTAGATTGCAAAATGAACAATATTCCATGTTCTTTTTCAGTCGATTTACATCTTTATATTTCTCTAAAAAAAGTGTGTACCTGCAGGTTTTCGGCTAAGTCTACATATACTATGTTGGTTTCTTCACCTAAAATAAAGAATGAGCATTACGAACTCTTCAATTCATAAAACATAAAACACTAAAACCTAAACCTATATTTTTTATATAGAAAAAATAGTAAAAAATCACAAAGGGCCCATAACTCTGTCAAAAAAGCCCGGCCGGAAACTCCTGACGATATGCACAACTAGGCTTCTTGGTGAAAAACATTCCTTTTAAGTTTCAATGAAATCCCCCAAGCAGTTTTTAAGATGAAGCGCGGACAAATGATATTGCCTCTACCGGGAGCGAAGATTTTATATAGAAGTTACAGTAATAAAAAAAACAAGGGCCCATAACTCGGCCAAAAATAATCCGAGCGGAAACAAACACTTCTGTAAGTTTCAATGAAATCCCTCAAGCGGCTTTGGACATGCAGCCAGTACAAGATTTTACCGAACTGACTTTCGGACGGACGCACGGCGAAAAGTGCTTATTACTATTACTATGTGCCTCCCCCTGGGGGACATAAAAATGGCGGTCTGATAATATTAACCAACAAAGGAAGTGGCAGTTGACAGCGGCCAACTGACTAGTTTCAAATAAACAATATGTATTGACAAATTCAGTCAAATATCGATTATAATAATGTTTTGGTTAATATTTTTTAGATTTGTGCGAATTTACGTCCTCATGAAACAGTCTTTATGCGCGAAATCTCGTGCCAGCGAAATTAAGTGTTCCGACAGTAGTAATGTCATTCACAAGTTTTCAAGTTAACAAACAGTACAAATGCACAACAAAGTACACCGTTCCATTGCAATACATTTTCAACAAGTATTTTAAGTTTGATCAACAATACCAAACTGCTGCAAAATATGCAAGTAACTTTATCTCCAAAGTGATTGAGGCAATATGACTGGTTATGAAACTTAACCATAAATATTATGACCAGGCCTAAAACAAAAGCTGTCCGAGGAGATAGATTAAAACAAAAACAACTATGGCAAGACATTCATGTGCAATCAGGAAAAAAATATCAAATGAATGTTAAGTGAGAAAATTAATTTCAAATAACAGAATAATTCCCTAATATACCATTAATATTGAACTTAAATTGGGAATAACTATAAAATAGTTTTGGAAAAGTTATAAAACTTGTCAGTTATTAATGTTTGGAGGCATTAACTTGTATTTCAATATCAATCACTTAATATGAACTAAGGCACTGCCTCTTATCGAGCTCTAGCTTTATTAATCTCAGATAATGATTTATATTAAAAAATAATTTGTTTCTAACATTTGTTAGCCTACTCATGCACGATAAAATTATGTGATTTTTGGAAAGAATTTAGGTCTACATCAACTTAATTCAGCTGGACAACTGGCAATCTGACTTTTACTAAACATTAGGGTTTTTAATGTGTAAACACAAAGGCTACTTGCTTAAATTTACAACCCAAATGTGTTCCATTACCTCACTTAATGCAATATTGAATATTGATAAATTCTTCATTGCTACATGAAAATATTACATTGTCACATGTGCATGAAAATTAATATATTATTGTCTGAAAAATAAATTTTATTTTTTAAAATGTTACCTTGATTACACTTGCATTAACTTTGTAACTTGCAATTGCACAAAATTGTTCCATGCTATTCAAAAAATATATATGCATGTAAATGAATAAAGTTATAATATAGACCTAAAAAGTACTGTTTTAATATACATGTACATGTACATCACATTAACACCACATTGAGACTTCAATATGTAGTGTGATACATCACCTAGATTTTGGGGCATATTTGTGCAAAGTCATTTGAAAATATCTCCAGGAATGACAATGCCATAGGAATTTTCAGTTATTAACAACAGTAATTTGAAGCTATAGATGCTGTGTGAAAAATATTGTGACAATATGGTACATATTTGGTGACAATAAGGTACATATTTGAGCCAAGTTACTTAAATGTGCATGATAGAATTACTTATTTAAGTTGAAAAATAGTTCAGCTATTGGGCCAAAATAGATGAAATAATCTCAATCAATTAAACATAAACATGTACAATATCATGTAGTCTGATTATCCATATGTAACACTCCTTTACAGGTCTTAGTAACTGATTTGAAACAAAATGCTTCTTTATATCTATTTTCATTACATAAATGAATTGCGCTTGCCAATCAAATCATGCATTAAAAATGTTGTTGGTCCATTTTTTAAATGTATAATAACAATTTTAAGAGATTGTTTGCAAAAAAATGTAAACCCATGAACACATCAACATGCCATTATTCATAACCACTTTTGGATCTCTGTCTGGTAAGTATTTTATAAATGTAATATATATACTGGAAAATGTGAATTTCAAAATTCTGAAGCTCATTTCAGTTGGTATTTTCTGGATTTTGTATTTTTCATTGCAGAAATTTAGGCACAACTACTTTAAAATACTGTAGGTAAATTTCTCTTTAAAAAGTACCATATATTAAAAAATGTAAACTTCTCTACTGTTACATTGCTAAAACATAAACATACAAAAGAAAAAATCATTGTTTTTATTATGAGTGCAATTTCCAGTTTTTTGTGTTAAAGTCCAGCTTAAGCAGATCCAAATACCGGTATATTCAGATTTTTTCATGTATTTAAAGAGGCCAAAAACCCACTGACATGGCAAGAAATGTTTCTCTTCCTCTTCACAGCAATCTACTTTTTTTCAACAATTTAAATGATTATGAAAGCTCTGATTTTTTTATTTTCTAAAACACAACTTTTTGATGCTGAGCAAATTTAGTGACACCATGAATATTTAACAAAATTTGCAAAAATAAAACAGACACCTTGTAAATAGTGTATTTGATTACACATGTACCTCACATACATATTTTCATTATGAAATCATGTTGAAATGTGCACATGACAGAAAATATGGTAATAATAGAACACTTTTAATTCCCAAAATGAGCATTAACTTGATATTTGATGCTATTCTTGGTACACATGTATTCTGCTTTCTGGTCAAACTTTTTGGTCCCAACTGATGATAATATATTGGAGATTAACCCTTTCCTCCATGTAAACCCCTTTATGACATGGAAAAACTGTGTAGATTCAGATCAGCCAGCACATCCATGATGTCTGATCAGGATCTGCAATGTTCACTTGTTTAAATCATTAGGTTATTTCTGACCAAAAAGTGAACAGTGCAGATCCTGATTAGATGTGCCAGCTAATCTGGATCTACATTGGTCTCACACTGGTAAAAAGGCATGTCTGTAGAGTAAAAGGGTAAATTTCTCTTTTATTTAAAATCTCATACTACAGTACTGTATATTAAAATTAAAAAGGTAATACTCAGTAGTTACTTTGAGAAAATTATGTCTATACAATTAATAAAACCTGAAATTTCATACATTTAGGACAATCTGTCATGTATTTGGCCAAAATATAAAAAAACATAAATTGTTTCTGGAGGTACCATGTCAAATAGGCCACAAGTCAATTCAGGCAGTACTTGTAAGTCTATTGTATATGGCAATCACTGTAAAGAGTTAGTTTTGTTTTTATATTTACACAAGCTTTTAAAATATAGTATCATTGCTTAATTGATATCTAAAATTGTGCTTGTCATCATGAAACCCAAGAACAAATTAAAACATCATCTGATTGTCATTTTTCCTTAAAAAATTGGACTGTCATCATAAAGTAAAGTAATTTATGTTACAGTCATAATCTCTTCTCTACACCTACCCAAGGTGTTGATTCAATCAGTTTTGTCTGGGTGTCACACTGTTATATAAGATCACAATTTACAACACTTGCAGTAAAAGTCAGAGGTGCTAATGCAATCAAAGGTGTCATATTTAATAAATAAATAAATTTATTTCTAAACCAATTTCCATGTTGGACAATGCAAAATACACAGCTTATGTTGCAACCATCAATATTTGATTCTGTGCTAGTGTAGACAGAGTGACTTTTGTAGACTAAGGTCATTGATCAAAAGAGCATATTGACATATAAATGATGTCTTTTCTTTTGTTGCAACATTTTGTTAATTGTTTTCCCACCTTTTTAGTCATGATAGTCTTGGACAAAAATCCGGAAAAAGTACATGTTGCTTTGTACAAAATGTCCAATCTATGAAGCAACTTGTTCATGAAAAATATTTTATAAAACATCATAATATGACATAGAACATATTAACACAATGATACTAAAAACTTTATTAATAAAATAAAAATGTGGCCTATTTTTGAGGCCTATTTGAGCATTTTCAAAATAAAGTGTGGCTCGATTGACTTGTTTGTGGCCTATTGACTGTAATCCATATACCAATTCCATGGTATTTGATCATAAATTTGGTGTGAATAGACTGATAACGATCCCAATCTATCAACCAAAACAATAAACATTATGTTTATGCAGTGTAGACCCAGTGTAGACCCTCATTTTTTAGGGGGGAGGGGCGGCGGCCAGTTTCTTTTTTTTTTTAGAAAACAGAGTCAGTCTTCAACGCCCCTGTGGTGTAGATTTGCTCTTGTGCCATGTGTTTTATAAGAATAAATAAAAGAAATCTCATACCTCGTGTTCAGTACTCTCACAAACAATATCTTCGACTGCCATGAGCTGTATACATGTCTGAATGACGAACATGACCAGTGACAAAAAACTCTTATACAAAACTGAATTGTGGCGCTGGGCTAAGCTCAGTGTGTCTCACAATGTGACTGAATATTGCGAGGTCCAGTTCACAATTCAACTTCACATAAAAGTTGGTTCTCACCAGCCTTACATCTTGTTTTCAAGAAAAACTCCATGCATCTAATTGTTCCGTCGATGGGCCTTATGCTTCTTTGAATTTAAAGGCCTAATAATCCACTGACAAGCTAACATTCAGTAGTTTTCAACTTGACTTCTTCAGTCTAATTTCTCAAAATGGCCGATTGCTAGTATTGCTATTGGTTACAACGAACGACAACCTACTCTCTAAACAGACGATTTAGTTTTTTTAGCTTTCCAAAATGCTAGTCCGATAACAATGCTACCGAATAATAAGTTTTAATTTTTAAAGATATTTTGCCAATAGCAATTTATAAAAATAAAGCCAATAACAAAATTTGTAAAAACAATACTTTGCCGTAAGTTTTTACCGGTCAGGTTTTTTCCCGTGTTTACATTGCCTTATGCTGTGCACAACCGGAAACCAGCGCACAACCGGAAACCATCGTTTTTTTCTCCTTAGTGAATGGGCATTCCTGCGACCTTAAGACGAGCTTAACGCTCGGGTCGCTTCGCGACCCGAGCTAGAGCTCGATAATAAACAGCAAAACAAATCTCAAATAAAAATGACATTACTTTAAAAAGCATGAGCTTGGTGAAAAAGATATAGATATCATGGTTGAAATGTTTTACAAGTTTGAGGTTGATATCTGTATCAGTTTGAAGTTATGGGCCAATTGCATAAAAACTTGAACACAAAATCTATTTAAAAGGGGCATAACTTTTAAATAATTGTACCAGAGTTTTGGGTCTTGGTGGATAAGGTAAAGATTAAAATAGTGACTATATATTATAAGTTTGAAGTTGATATCTCATGTAGTCGTCCGGAACATGGCTTTTTTGCACGTGTCTCAATGTAGTAAACATTTGTGTCAGGTTTCTTTGAAATCTCCTAAGGGGTTCGGGTGGAAGGGAAATAGTCATATGAATTTTGACCCTTAAGTCTGATCTTGACCTTGAAGCAAGCCATCCTGAACATGACTTCTGCACGTCTTCTCATATCTGCATATCGTCTCAATGTGGTTAATATTTGTGTCATGTTTCTTCGAAATCCTTCAAATGGTTCAAAAGCCAGGGAAGGGAAACAAAGTCATATGACATTTGACCCCTAAGTCTGACCTTGACCTTGAAGCAAGCCATCCGGAACATGACTTCTGCACATCTTCTCAATGTGGTTAACACTTGTGTCAGGTTTCTTAGAAATCCTTCAAGGGGTTCAAGGGTTACAGAGAGGAAGGGAAATCGCTAACGGACAGACGGACACCAGGGCGATAACATTAATACGTCCCTTCGGGCGTAAAAAGGGGGGGGGGCATAACTTTAAAAATATTGGCAGCAGAGTAACACAGAGGCGAATAGGATAGCTTCCCTATTCATCAGGAATAGGTACGGTAGGTAGGTTGTTTGTTTGACACGAGAGTGCGGTGACAGGTGTAATGCATAATCATATTAACCAATAGCCAGTCAATGCAAGCGCTCAAGCTTTAATATTTTCAGTATTGCGACTAGGATTTGTACCGAAAAAGTAAAAAATATCAAAGTACATATAGGGTAGGGAACATTTTATAGGTAGGGTCGGGTGACCCGAACAAATCAGTTTTATGCCTCACATTAAGTTAATGTAAGTAAGAAAAAAGAGAACATTCCTTTTTTGGTGAAAATCTTGAAAATAATGGGACGTAACTCCAGTGCTACTCCTGATATAGGACGCACCGACTAATTTATAATATTATAATATTATTTCGTAAGCATATTTAGCAAGTTTGGAGAATTTCGGATAACGGTTCTCCAAAAAGGCCATTATTCCCGAGTCCATTCGAATCTCTAGAAAACGAGGGAAATTTTCATTTCAAAATCGGACAACGTAAATCTGTGAGCTAATGCTCACTAGTGATATCCCCGCTGTGAGAAATCTGACTTTCAATAAGAAATTTGCATTTTTCATATGTATAAATGGTGTCAATTTTTCCAAGTATTTACCTATATATGAAATAAAAATATACAAAATACGAGGGCTGATTAAAAGTTTTGTCACTGCCTCGGAAACCCAAATTTTTTACCTCAGATTGTTTGATGTTTAGTATATACCGATCGACAAACATGATTTCAGTTATATTAAGCAATAATAGCTCTCAATAAAGATGTTTTGATAAACCCACTATGAGCTTACCAGCCCACACCGATTTTCTGAACGAATTAAGGGTCATAACTTATTAGTACTATTTAACTATTACTTGATGACCTTTACACCGTACATCTATCACGACCCAAAAGAATTAATGGGCCCGGCTTCAAATAGACGTTTACAGCGAATGTTAAGTGTTGTCCGGCTTCATACATAGGTTGTTTGCGAACGTTAAGTACCAGGTCAAGGTTATATATAGATGAGATCGATAGTTATTCTTGAATATTGTGTTTTGTTTACAAATATTTGCGATCACGTGACTTGATTTTTGCGCGCGAGTGTGATTTATATATCATGGTTCTTTGTTTACAAATGTTTTATGATGTTGAAATTGACGGTTTAAATAGGTTTTTGTTTAACAAGGAAAATGTGATTTTGTGTCTTTAAATTAAATAAGGATTGTATAACCCATTTTGTGGGTCTTTTTCTTTTGTTCAGAATAATTTGGGTTGACTCATCCCCCACCAAGCCCTCTGGTTTACAGGATCAAGAAGCTGTGTCTGAATATAGATAGTAAGTACCAACTAGAAATGTGTCCATAGGACACGGATGCCCCCGCTACGCATGTTTGTCATGGTGAACATTTATGCCAAGTTATTTTAAAATCCAATAAGTAATAACAAACTCACAGACAAGAAAATTCTGGTTTTAGTAATAGTGACCTTGACCTTGGACCTACAGGCATTGTACTCAACACAACGCCTTGTCATAGTGAACATTTGTGCCAAATTGTTTTGAAATCGTTCTGTTAATAACGAAGTTATAGCCAGTACAAGAAATTTCTATTATTTGTAACAGTGAATCTGACCTTGGACCTACAGGCATGGGTATTGTACACAACACATCGTCTTGATATAATAAACATTTATACCGAGTTATTTTAAAATCCGATAAGACATAACAAAAACAGAGCAGACAAGATTTTTTAAGAAATTCTTTTTAAGTAACAGTGACCTTGACCTTGGACCTACAGGCTTGGGTATTGTCACGACACACTGTGTTGATATGGTGAATATTTATACCAAGTTATTTTAAATCCATTAAAAAAAAAAACAAAGATACAGAGCGGACAAGATTTTTCCAACAAAATTCTATTTTTAGTAACAGTGACCTTGACCTCTGACCTTTAGACATGGGTGTTGTACACGACACATTGCCTTATCATGGTGAACATTTGTGCCAAGTGATTTTGAAATCCCTCCATTAATAAGGAAGTTACAGCCTGGACAACAAAATTCTATTTTTAGTAACAGCGACCTTGACCTTGGACCTACAGGCATGGGTATTGTACATGACACACCGTCTTGATATCGTGAATATTGATACCAAGTTATTTTAAAATCCATTAAGAAATAACAAAGTTACAGAGCGGACAAGATTTTTCCAACAAAAATCTATTTTTAGTAACAGTGACCTTGACCTTGGACCTACAGGCATGGGTGTTGTACGCGACACACCGCCTTGTCATGGTGAACATTTGTGCCAAGTTATTTTGAAATCCCTCTATTCATAAGGAAGTTACAGCCCGGACAAGAAAATTCTATTTTTAGTAACAGTGACCTTGACCTTGGACCTACAGGCATGGGTGTTGTATGCGACACACCGTCTTGATATGGTGAATATTGATACCAAGTTATTTTAAAATCCATTAAGAAATAACAAAGTTACAGGGCGGACAAGATTTTTCCAACAAAATTCTATTTTTAGTAACAGTGACCTTGACCTTGGACCTACAGGCATGGGTGTTGTACGCGACACACCGCCTTGTCATGGTGAACATTTGTGCCAAGTTATTTTGAAATCCCTCTATTCATAAGGAAGTTACAGCCCGGACAAGAAAATTCTATTTTTAGTAACAGTGACCTTGACCTTGGACCTACAGGCATGGGTGTTGTATGCGACACACCGTCTTGATATGGTGAATATTGATACCTAGTTATTTTAAAATCCATTAAGAAATAACAAAGTTACAGGGCGGACAAGATTTTTCCAACAAAATTCTATTTTTAGTAACAGTGACCTTGACCTTGGACCTACAGGCATGGGTGTTGTACGCGACACACCGCCTTGTCATGGTGAACATTTGTGCCAAGTTATTTTGAAATCCCTCTATTCATAAGGAAGTTACAGCCCGGACAAGAAAATTCTATTTTTAGTAACAGTGACCTTGACCTTGGACCTACGGGCATGGGTATTGTACGCGACACACTGTCTTGATATGGTGAACATTCATACCAAGTTATTTTAAAATCCAATAAGAAATAACAAAGTTACAGAGCGGACAAGATTTTTCCAACAAAATTCTATTTTTAGTAACAGTGACCTTGACCTTGGACCTACAGGCATGGGTGTTGTACGCGACACACCGCCTTGTCATGGTGAACATTTGTGCCAAGTTATTTTGAAATCCCTCTATTCATAAGGAAGTTACAGCCCGGACAAGAAAATTCTATTTTTAGTAACAGTGACCTTGACCTTGGACCTACAGGCATGGGTGTTGTATGCGACACACCGTCTTGATGTGGTGAATATTGATACCAAGTTATTTTAAAATCCATTAAGAAATAACAAAGTTACAGGGCGGACAAGATTTTTCCAACAAAATTCTATTTTTAGTAACAGTGACCTTGACCTTGGACCTACAGGCATGGGTGTTGTACGCGACACACCGCCTTGTCATGGTGAACATTTGTGCCAAGTTATTTTGAAATCCCTCTATTCATAAGGAAGTTACAGCCCGGACAAGAAAATTCTATTTTTAGTAACAGTGACCTTGACCTTGGACCTACGGGCATGGGTATTGTACGCGACACACTGTCTTGATATGGTGAACATTCATACCAAGTTATTTTAAAATCCAATAAAAAATAACAAAGTTACAGAGCGGACAAGATTTTTCCAACAAAATTCTATTTTTAGTAACAGTGACCTTGACCTTGGACCTACAGGCATGGGTGTTGTACGCGACACACCGCCTTGTCATGGTGAACATTTGTGCCAAGTTATTTTGAAATCCCTCTATTCATAAGGAAGTTACAGCCCGGACAAGAAAATTCTATTTTTAGTAACAGTGACCTTGACCTTGGACCTACGGGCATGGGTATTGTACGCGACACACCGTCTTGATATGGCGAACATTCATACCAAGTTATTTTAAAATCCAATAAGAAATAACAAAGTTACAGAGCGGACAAGATTTTCGAACATACACACACACTGACACACTGACACACTGACACACCCACACACAGCCAGGGTGAACACTATATGCCCTTCCGCCATTACATGGCGGGGGCATAAAAAAAAAACATGTACCCCGGTTCGTGGTAGAACAATTTTGAAAGGTACTGTTGATAAATTCCAACTTCAAACAAAACAATCCATCACCTGCATGAACTCTAACACTCTAACAACAAACTTCCTTTAATGTCGTCCACATAAAACACATCTGTGTTACACTTTTCTTGTTCATGTAAAGATTGTTTATAAAAAGTGTATAGATTTCAGAAAAAATTGCGCAGTGGCAGACAAAACATTTTTAACATGACGTCATATCACACTGTAAACAACAGTTTAAGTATAAATGAGGTACTGCACGTTTACATTTTCCAAGTTTAGTTGATGAATGTTCGTTGATACAAGAAATGTCAAAAATCTGAAATAACATTTTTGCTAAAATCTAGGAAAATCGCTCCTGGAAACGATGGAAATTGTTAATTTAACATATGATTAAAACAAGATAAACAGCAGACTCTTCTTTAAATGGTATTAATGCTTTCAAGAGGGAGATGATCACTGAATGATTGTGCAAAGACAGGAAGGCCAGCAACACGAACGAATGCAAACGTCAGAATTGTGTCTGATGCTAACTTTAATTGTTTAGTTTGGTTTAACTTCGACATACATCGCATGTATCTACTAAACTAAAGTAATTAATTAGTATTTAATATAATACTTAAGATTTGCTGTATTCTGTGCGAGTATCATAAAATATTTTTAAAAAATACGTAATTTATACGAAATAATAATTTATCGTTTGAAGTCTCATGATTTTTGTAAGAAACGTCATTGACGTCGTTTGTGTTCGGCACTGTTCGCTGGTGTGCTTTATGTAACTAACTGGTATTTATTAACCATTTGGTTTATGTAGATCAAACGTTACATTATATTCTGTAATACATTCATTTATATGTATACTGGGTTTGGTGGTTGTAATATTACTACAAAATGTGTTATAAAGGCAGTGACAAAACTATTGGATCACCCCTCGTACTAGTATATAAAATATCAAACTGTTGCATGTTACAGTTGCATAGGGAAATTGTGCATGTATGTCAACTAAGTGTAAAAACCTAAGTATTTGGTAAACAGGAAGTAGATTAGCAAGGAGAATAAAATCGCTTTACACCATATGGGACTAAAGTATAAAGCAATATGCAAAATATCAGACTGCTGAATATTATAGTTGCTTGGAAAAGTGCGACGGAAATTTTGCATTTATCTCCTCTACGTCTAAAAATCTAAGTATTCGGTAAACACGAAGTAGATGAGCAAGGAGCCTAAAATCGCTTTACACCATATGGGACTATAGGTTAAAGCAATATGCAAAATATCAGGCGCTTACTGTTATAGTTGCTTAGAAAACTGCGACAGGAAATAAAAATGCCCTTTGGTTGATGTAATGCACCTATATAGTAACAAAATCTAAAAATACGCGACAAAGAGGAAGTAGATGAGCAGGGAGGATAAAATTGCTTAACACCATATGGGACTATAGGATGAAGCAATGTGTAAAATATCATGCTGCTGCATGTTATAGCTGCTGAGAAAACTGCGACCGAACTTTGTTACGGACAAACGGAAGAACGAACAAACAAACAAACGGAGAAAGGTAAATCAGTATACCCCCCTTTTCATCGAAGCGGTTATATAATGAACCCACAGTGACAAAAATTTGATCAACAGCAAAATCTTATTTGGAAGTAGAATACAGCGTCTTCTAATTGCAGTGGCAGTCCTAACAAAGTAACATCAAGATAAAATATGTGAATGGCATCTTTTGAAGTGTTCAGTTCAACAGATGTTTACGGAGGTTGCGTGCTCGGTCTATATCTAATGGGGTCCTACCGATATACAGAGTTATCTCAATATTCTGTCCTAAGTTACCTCCCTTTGTAACGCGCACCTGTCACTGGGTAGTTCCGGTCTGAGATTGACATTAAAACAGACATGCAGTAGTCATCCGAGGTTCTTTCAAATACGTTTTTTTAATAGGGTCTGGTTGGTCAGAGATCAGCATAATGCATAAAAACGTTTGATTATTATCACTGAATGGAAAAATAGATAGTTTAATAGTGCAGCGCATAATATTTAAATTTTCTCTTTTACCCATGCATTTTTATACGTTTGCGAGGTATGTGTTTAACATCGTTATGTTCGACCCCTTCGGTAATAAAGAGTATAACTACGCATTTCTTATGCTCAAAAATGGCAGATTTGAGAAAAAGAAAAATAAGAAACCGTTAACGAAACAAAGGTAGACTAGTGCAACATATAACACATGATGTAAAATAAAGTTTGACTTCCGCCAATGAAATGCCCGTTCACTTTAATACATGTTCTTTCATGTCCATGCAACATTTTTGGCCAGGAATTTAATAGTCTAAGAATATTTTAATAACTGAACCTTTTCCTACAAATTAAATTCACACCATTCGGTTCATAGATTTGTGCCATGTTCGTATTAACGTATTTTTCAATATACTGCTATTAATTCTCCAAAAGTTTCTTTCTTATTCTTATACAATTTAGAATAAATTCAAACATGGTTTCGTAATGTTTTCACGTTTTTCTCTTTATTTCAATTTTTTTATTTCATTTAGTTTTACAATCAATTTTAATTAATTTAATAAAGTTTATATATGTTTGGGTAAAACTTTCCCGAATGCTATTTTATTAAATTCAGATCGGAGCGCTTTAAGCTGCAAATATCAAATAATGAATGTCTCGGGTCTCAAACAACAGTGTGACAATTAATTAGAATATTTAATCTCAAGTCACTTTCCTAAAACAACACTTTACCCCCCAACAAGCAACGTTTTCGACCTCTTACAAATCTACAACTAAACTTCAAAAGGCCTTTATCACACCTCCAGCTGGTAAAACCCAGTCTTGCTAATTAGATTACGTAACATGATCATAAAACACCAGGCCCTTTTCTTAATAAGCATTGTTTGCATGACTTAACGGTGATTGGCTGAATACTTAAGCGAACGTTTTAAAAAGCTAAAATTTCGATGCCAGCCAATAAATAAATTTTCATAAAGGATACGTGCAGTTACGTAAATAGGTAAAGATGCATTTAGGTATTAACTTAAAATCACTTTACAAAGATGATGGTTATTCCTTATATGCCTGTTTCACTTTTTTTTGGTTAACTTGACAATGCATTTTAACTTCAAAAGCACTTTGAAACTTTTTATCTACACTTTTAACGCTGCGCTTTATTACCGCTTCTAAACCGGAACTACCCAATCAGCAAGGGAAGCCACTCTCAATGGGAGGTAACTCTGGATATCGGTAGGCCCCCATTGAAATCGAAATTTTGTATTATTATGGCCTTAACCCTTTACTAAATAGATACGGCTATTCATCCCATGTGCGACCACTGTAGATACATCCGAATGGACACCCAGGCATTTTGATCAGGATCTGCACATACTTTCAGACCTGTTATGTTATTTCTGCCCCTTTAAGATTCATGATGTTATTTCTGACAAAGAAACAAACCAAGATCCTGTGCAGACTGCATGCTGTAAGCTGATCTGGATCTACACTGGTATCTACTGAGATATTGTCACCTAAGAGCAAAATCGGTAAATGTAACATTATATAAATATCACATCCCATTGGGGGAAACAGTACGAAATGTTAACCCGAGAGAAGTAATGTCAACCGAGGCGTTAGCTTCGGTTGACATTACCTTCTCAAGGGTTAACATTTCGTACTGTTTCCCCCAATGGGATGTGATATTTATTTTATTACACCGAACATTTGTTTTTTAGAGATTATGACTATGACCAAATTAATTGCTTAACATTACATTTTGCATGCGTAGAAGTTAATTTGTAATCGGATTTCCAAGATATTTATTTTTAGATCCACGCGAAGGTGACATGATGCTGTCGCATATGTGACAGTAGCGATTATTTCCCTGTGACGTCACATTACGCTATATAGTAAACTAATCACGTGAGGTGTAATAATAAAATATAAAGGAGATAGACTATTAAGGGGAAGATATAAGCCATATCAATGTCCAGAGAAAAGGGTTTATTGCTTCGAATCTATAAAGACAAACATTCTCAAAAATGGTCTCAAATAGTAATTTTAAGATGATTCCTTGATTTGACTTAGTACTTCAGTTTTTACTCACGCTGTCGAAGATTCAAAAGGAACCTAGATATGATAAACATTTACGATCTAAGCTTGATATAAACGTTGATGAACTGACAACAGTTTACGAGTAGTATTGTAATCTAGTTTAACGTGTAAAACTCAAAATTGAATGTACAAGTCACATGCCTTTTGTACAGGTTACAACCATTTCTGCAACACACACCCCTTCCTTAATAAGTAACACCCCTTTTGGACAAATAAAGTGATGATGATAGGAAAAACAGTTACAACATCACTTCAACAGAAGTTTCTACATGGGCACTTCAAAAAGGTCATTTCTAGTTATAGTTTTGTAACTTCCTGCTTTTTAAATTGTTCATTTGATGTTGTCTGCAATAAGCAAAATTTAAATTCTCTGATCCCCTGTCAAAATTCTATTCTGTTTAGTTCTGCCTACTGTTTTCTTGTTTAAGGCAAACCCATTTTTTTATCTGGGACCATACGCCGATGGACATGAAATGGTATTAATCGAAAATACCGCATTGAAGTTTCCATGTTCACCGCCATATGCCTACCATCGGTTGGTATGGTCGAAATTGTACTGTTTATTTGTGTAAACATTGAGTTACGCCCTACCAGCCGGCAGTAATATATATTTCCATTACTGCCCATGAACAGGCTCAATGAAACCGAGCCTGCAATATTTTCATATTTGTTCGGTGGCTTTCCAAGTCCCCTTTTCATCTATTTCAATACAAATTGAAAACTTTGGTCTATCCTTTAACATGCTTAAGGCAATAATTAACCTCCTGTTAGAAATACACAATTTCTCAATGATTTTTAAGTTGTGAGGTCTTTCCAAGTTCATGTTCTGCCTCAAAACTTACCTTTTCTTTCTTCTATTTCTTTAAGATATTCTTGTTGTTCTTTTTTAAATCTTTCTAAGTCTGCTATTCTCTAAAAATGTAATACATTCATTTAAAGTGCTTATTGGCCAATTCCATGTGTTTACAATGTATCCAAGTTTCGTTTCTTCTCTATGTTAATAGGGGGTTCCAAACGAACTGTTTTGTCTTGGAATCAATGTTATTCAATGTCTTTTTAATATTGATTGATTGTTTTCATAAATCAACCCAACACCATTTACTTACACCACAGGTTGTAATTTATAGGGATGAAATTAGAAATTTGGATACTGTAAAATGCATCTTTTGATATGAAAATGCTGCTGATTAATAAGTTTGTTCTCACTAACGTAGGTTCCTATCAAAATAGAACAAGGACGTTTTGGTCATTTCAGATTGCTTCACCTTGAATTGCTTGAAATGCATTTTAGCAAAATTATGGATAATGTGTGCCAAACTGTTTTTGAAGTCAATTATTAAAAGTTTAAAACTTACATTCATGACTGCTGTTAACAGCTTAAGTTTAAAACTTATATCCATGACTGTTGTTAACAACTTATCACAAATAAAGGTTTAAGTCTATGTTTTTCTAAGAAAAAAATACAGACAAAACGTGACCAATCAGCACTTTGGGTGAGTATAATTACAATGATGAAAACTACATTAAAAGTTAAAAGTTATCCAGATACACAGTACCCAAGATCGTTATCCATAATTTAGGAGAACTTCTTCTACAATAATACCATCTTTGATATTAGACTTAACATATTACAAAATCAATCGATAACTGATTATTAATAAACAGACAGTCTTGTGAAAAATAAGTTAACAGAAATGGTCTAACAGCAGATATGAGAGAATGATTGTTATTCACTATTAACTAATAGTCACAAATTATAACTATATAAAAGTACTGAGAAGATTTGATGATTTATCGCACTGATATTTACTTGTCTGTCACATGACCATATAGTTTACTAACTTATATGCGAAACTACAGTTACTGTATATAAACAGTATTATGAATACAAGTAACAATAGTTCGGCAAACTGCATAAGTGATGTACTATATGATTTTAAATTTAGGACAAACCTTTTCCAATATCTGTAATTCCTTTTGGACTGATTCGACGGAATCCTTTAAAATATCTGCCTCGTGATCAAGTGTTATTCTGAATCGTTCATTTTCAAGCTGGATAATAAAAAAGATAAACTTTTATTCACACACAATTTTATCAATTTGAAAACAACATCAAATTTAATTTTTAGTTATTGTGTTTAATAACTGATGTCATACATTTTAAAATTTACTTCTTAATTTTTTCATAGGATCCCCTTATTTATTCTAAATATTGTTTTCGTTAAAGTACATGTCACTAAAGAAAGCATTTACGTATTAACAGGGGTTTCGGAAATCTGTTGTGTTTGGTTCTACTATAAAAATACAAAGCAGACGGTTTGCAGGCACATTTTTTCAGAAACGGACTGGAAATGTTTTTGACAGTATCACAAATCAACGCATTAACATTAACGTTCTTTTTTCTGTTCAATCTGTATTGCTGAAAAATTAGTTAGTATTGCAACATGTGTTAAGCTGTATTGCTGATTGATGTATAAATCTTTATACAAACTGCTTGCCCTTTCAAGAGATTGAACTGCTGACTTAAATAAACATGATATTAATTGATCAATTGACCATTAAAGGAATCTTTAGCAATTTTGAGAGGTATACAATGCATTCGAGTTAAACATAGTGACTTTTACTGTGTAACAAGATAACAAGATTTCTTATTTAATTGACCTTGTGACCTAGTTTCTGACCCAAAACATAACCGTGTAAATGTGAAATATTATTAGAATCTTTCCACTGATCAATCAGTGAATGAATATTAAAAAATAATTTTTATAACGATCATAATGATAAATCAGTTTGATAAATGAAGAAATTAACGAATCTAATGATAAATCAGGTTGATAAATGAAGAAATTGACAGGTTGACAACAGTTTTTATAAGAAAATGAATTTAACCCCCAGGGCAGAGCCCCTGGTTGCTATTGTGGGTAGCCAGGGCCACCCAAGACCATTTTTCATACCAAGTTTAATGAGAATATGTTGAAAATTGTGCCCGCTGTGTGTGAAAAGATTTTTTCTTTGATTTTACTTTGTGATCTTGTTTTGTATCATAGATGACCAAGTTTTGAACTTGTTTCCTATATCATCAACAAAAACATTCTACAAAAGTTAATCGTATAAAAAATATGCTTTAATTAATTAGGTTTGACCTATTGACCTAGTTTTTGACCAAAAATGATCCAGTTTTGAAAGGACCGAGATATTATCAACACATATATTTTGATAAAGTTTGATGGTTATCAGATAAACATTGATCTCTTTTGTGTTAATAAGTGTTTTCTTTGACCTAGTGACCTAGTTTCTGAAACAAGATGACCCTGTTTCAAAAGAGGCCAAGATACTATTAAAGACAAACATTCTGACCAATTTGATGACATTTGAAGGAAAGCTGTGACCTCTAATTCAACTAGAGCTATCACTGAAGGTGATTAATACCCCCGCAATTCTGCTTTGTCAGAGTATACAGAAATGATGTTTGCATCTTTCATGGGTGAAAGTTAAAAAATAATTGAAATCCTGAAAATTTGCTGCAAAAGTTGTGTTTAAAAATAGCGACTTGGGTTTTCACCGGATGTAAAAAAGAACTGTAAAAGTAGTTGACGTCACAAGGTTTTGTTGAATCATGCTCCCCTTCTAAAAAATAATGGACTGATCCAAATGAAAAAAAATGTCATGCAAATCTAATCACGAACGTATGTTAAAAGTTTGAAAACTGGAGAAGTAGTTTGTGTAATAAGATTTTGTTAAATAATGCTCCCCTCCAACCAAAAATGGACTGATCCATAAAAAATATGTCACTAACATGCGCACTTCATGCAGAACATATGATTTCAGTTTCAAGTCGATATCTTGAAAACTGTAGAAGTTTGCATATCACGATTTTGTTAAATGGTGTCCCCTGCAAACAATAATGGACTGATCCACACGAAAAATATGTCACGCACATCTACACTTTTTGCCGAACATATGTATCAAGTTTCAAGTCAATATCTTAAAAACTGTAGAAGTAGTTAGCGTCACAAGATTTTGTTAGATCGTGCTCCCCTCCGAAAAATAATGGACTGATCTACATGAGAGAAAAACAAATTTGCGCAAATGTACTCACGAACATATGTTTAAAGTTTCAAGTCGATATCTTGAAAACTGTTGACGTAGAAAGTGTAGAAGTTTGCATAACACGATTTTGTTTAATCATGTCCCCTGCAAAAAAATAATGGACGGATCCACACGAAAAATATGTCACGCACATCTACACTTCATGCCGAACATATGTATCAAGTTTCAAGTCAATATCTTAAAAACTGTAAAAGTAGTTCATGTTACAAGATTTTGTTGAATCATGCTCCCTTCCAAAAAATAATGGACTGATCCACACGAGAAAAAAAAATTGCACAAATGTGCTCACGAACATATGTTTTTAGTTTCAAGTCGATATCTTGAAAACTGTTGACGTTGTAAGTGTAGAAGTTTGGATAACACGATTTTGTTAAATCATGTCCCTTGCAAAAAAATGGACTGATCCACACGAAAAAATGGACTGATCCACACGAAAAATATGTCACGCACATCTACACTTCATGCCGAACATATGTATCAAGTTTCAAGTCAATATCTTAAAAACTGTAGAAGTAGTTTGCGTTACAAGATTTTGTTAAATCATGCTCCCGTCCGCAAAATAATGGACTGATCCACATGAAACACAAAAAATTTGCGCAAATGTACTCACAAACTTATGTTTAAAGTTTTAAGTCGATATCTTGAAAACTGTTGACGTAGTAAGTGTAGAAGTTTGCATAACACGATTTTGTTGAATCATGTCCCCTGCAAAAAATAAAGGACTGATCCACATGAAAAATATGTCACGCACATCTACACTTCATGCCGAACATATGTATCAAGTTTCAAGTCAATATCTTAAAAACTGTAGAAGTAGTTCGTGTCATAAGGTTTTGTTGAATCATACTCCACTGCTAAAAAATAATGGACTGATCCACATGAAACAAAGTATGTCATGGAAATCTACTCAGAAACATATGTTTAAAGTTTGAAAACTGGAGACGTAGTTTGCGTCATAAGATTTAAAATAAAAGATTTTGTTAAATAATGCTCCCCTCCAAAAAAAAATGGACTGATCCATTAAAAAATATGTCGCTTACATGCGCACTTCATGCAGAACATGCAATTTTAGTTTCAAGTCTTATATCTTAAAAACTGTAGAATTTTGCATAACACGATTTTGTTAAATCATGTCCCCTGCAAAAAATAATTGACCGATCCACACGAAAAATATGTCACGCACATCTACACTTCATGCCGAATATATGTATCAAGTTTCAAGTCAATATCTTAAAAACTGTTGAAGTAGTTCGCGTCACAAGATTTTGTTAAATCGTGCTCCCCTCCGAAAAATAATGGACTGATCCACATGAGAGAAAAAAAATTGCGCAAATGTACTCACGAACATATGTTTAAAGTATCAAGTCGATATCTTGAAAACTGTTGACGTAGTAAGTGTAGAAGTTTACATAACATGATTTTGTTAAATCATGTCCCCTGCAAAATTAATGGACTGATCCACACGAAAAATATGTCACGCCCATCTACACTTCATGACGAACATATGTATCAAGTTTAAAGTCAATATCTTAAAAACTGTTGAAGTAGTTTGCATCACACGATTTAGAAGTTTGCATAACACGATTTTGTTGAATCATGTCCCCTGCAAAAAATAATGGACTAATCCAGATGAAAAATATGTCACGCACATCTACACTTCATGCCGAACATGTGTATCAAGTTTCAAGTCAATATGTTAAAAACTGTAGAAGTAGTTCGCGTCACAAGATTTTGTTAAATCGTGCTCCCCTTTGAAAAATAATGGACTGATCCACATGAGAAAAAAATAGTTCGCGCAAAGGTACTCACGAACATATGTTTAAAGTTTCAAGTCGATAACTTGAAAACTGTTGACGCTGTAAGTGCCACTGACAGACCGGGTCAACGAACCAACCAACGAACCAACTGGATGATGACTCCTATATACCCCTATACTTCGTATGCGGGGGTATAATAACAACAGAAGTTTGCCACTTGAGGACTGACATCCTGTGCCAATCTTGATCACCATATTTCACACCGAGAAACAATGACCTATAACAACACAAAAAGATGTTGGACAATCACAAAGTACTCACTTCTTCTAGATTACGTAAGGCTTGTTTTGCACATTTCATGTACTTTAATTCTCCTTCATCTTGAAGAATGATTTTAATGTCATCTATAGCAGATTTCAATTGCTCTTCCTCTAACTCCATATTTCCCGCATGAAATAAGACAGATCCTCTCCAATCTCTTATCTGATAAAACGGATAATTATCATAATTACAAGAATATGCTTATTTTTTCCTAAATAACTATTATTCCCTATAATAACTATAAATTCTTATTTTGTATCTTAATACTCTAATTACTATAAATTCTTATTCTGTATCTTAATACTTTAATTACTTTAAATTCTGATTCTGTATCTAAATACTTTCAGCAATAGATTGTTTTACAAATATGTTACAATAACATTCAAGAAAGTGTGGATGTATCAGGTTATCACTTTGCAATAGAGTACTCTCTGTGCAACACATACGGGGCACGTCACTAGAAAAGCTAGGAAAGTTGCTGTTAATCCTTGAAGCTATGTCTTAAAGTTGTGCAGACAACATTAATTATTAAGCATTTTATGGTAAAATAAAAAAGTATTGTCACAATGTGTAATAAAATCACTTTTTACTTATGAAATAGGCTCTGTTTGAGAGAAAATAATAGATAAAATAGATAAACTTTAACCTATTTGGTTGCATGACGGTGGCAGGGGTTTGAGAGTTTATGAAGTTTTATGGGGAAATCTTTTCTTAAAAGAACCTAGAAGCTCAATTTGTTTCCTTTATTCCTTTCATCGCGTTCTTGCTGATTATTCTCCAGGCAAAGCTTCTGAAATGTCTCGGTAAGATCATTGAGTACCCGCCCCCCCTCTCTCTCTCTGTCTCTCTCTCTGTCTGTCTGTCTGTCTCTGTCTGTCTGTATGTCTCTCTCTCTCTCTCTCTCTCTCTCTCTCTCTCTCTCTCTCTCTCTCTCTCTCTCTCTCTCTCTCTCTCTCTCCTTCTTGATTGTGTGGGGAAGCTGTTTTTTTCTGAATGTGGCAATTC
>JAZAYU010000569.1:109900-247116 GCA_038501625.1 Corbicula japonica | reverse complement strand
ATAACTGGAGCATTATTTTTGTACAACTTCAAAATGATCAACCATGTATACACTGGTTACATGTTTGTAAAAAAAGGATATTTTCCTGCATACATTGTTTAAAGAGTTATGACCTTTTCTTTTTGTTATGTTCTGTATAATAAATCTTGTGTTGTGAACTCCTCATTTTCTTTTAGTACTTTCAGAAATATAAAACCATGCTTGTTAAACTTTTCATTTAGTATGACCACAAAGTTCGTAACAGAAACTTTCAAGAGACAATATATGAGGATATATGTGGACCCAGTCTGGTTTTATTGTGGAATGAACTGAAATTCTGTGGCAGAAAACTCAAAAGTGTATACCATCACTAGCTGAGGCTAGTTTAATGGCTTAAATACTAATTGTCTGTCCTGTCTGTAAAGATATAAGTGTATGCTATTGTCATTAGTTGCTATTTTGTTGTATTCTCCCTTGTCAATATGAGTTGACGACCACATTGCAATATAGTTCCTACTGCCTCAACCAGGTAGTTTTTGATCTTTTAAAAATGTTTGAAGACGAATCTCATATATTTCACATAACTTGTTCACATTTGAATTTACCCATCACCCACCTACAAATGATCGTGGGCACCACAGTAAGAATCTATTGAATAAAATGGCTATTCATGGTAGAATTGTATATATGGGCTAGTGTTGTATATATGCTCGTGTTTATACATATTCTAATACATATTACACTTGCGCCACTTTCTGCCCGCGCGAAAATGTCAGATGGTTTTGCTCGAAATTAAATGATACCACAGTACAACCTGTTAACTCTTAGGCAAGTCAAAGGGACATAACGATTTCAACGACCTCGAATTGTTAATGGGAGTATTAGGCAAGTCAAAGGGACATAACGATTTCAACGACCTCGAATTGTTAATGGGAGTTTTCTCCCTAAACCCACATCGTATCAACTCGCCACCTAAACGCCAGATATCCATCGTATAAACGTTAGATAAGGAAATTATTCTGAAAATCTGGACAGTTTATTTATTTGAAAGATATCAGCGATTAAATTAAACAATTTAGGTTGAAAAGAACAGATACCCGATTTTTTGACAGTGCACCATTCTACATGCATTAAAGCAGCGGCAAAACACATTATAAAAGTTATTATTATGAGGCTAAAGAAAAAATCACTTTATGCAATGGTACGATACGTGGAGTAGGCGAGACTTAACATTCTCTTATCCTGTTTTACAAAATTCAGTCCCTTGTTGTATAATTGCTTTGGTATCGTCGAGTAAGCTTCAATCGCGACATCCTAGCACTAATGGTTTAAACTACGAATATTATCAAGCTGTTTGGTGAAATTTAAGAACAGTTACGATGACTTTAAATTGGCATTTCGTTTTATTCCTAATTCTAAGTATTAAAATAATTACATTAAAAAGTATAACAAAAAATCAGCCTCTCGCGGGATTCGAACACACACCCTTAGAACCTATGTTTGGGAAAAAGCGTTACTACAGCTATAAAACCTAAATTTATTCATCGTCGTTACCGGTAACGTGTATGAGCGACGACTCCAGAAGTGGGTAATTCTTGAGGATAGTGCAAGATACAGTGGACTATCCATGATTGTCCCTGTTTTTTTTAAGTACCCGGTGTATAGCACCTCTACACTTGACCTCGGTTAAAAGTCTCATCTGAAAGACTAATTTTAGTTGGAGTGGCGGGGCACTCGGACCACGCTTCGGTGATTCTACGTGTATATGCGAAGCTTGCCGGAGATCGCCGAGTTGATACGATTGGTAGCGGGGGACCCTGGTCTAAGAGGCAAACGCGCTAACCACTGAGCTGAGTTGATCCGCATTGGAAACCATAAACGTTCGGCTCGCGTCTGAAAACCACAAGGCCAAACATTAGCATGTATATCAATTCAGAATCTTTCATTTTAACTGAAGGATTGAAATGGCATCAGAGGGTTCCATTGTACCGCTGACCGAGTTTCACGCCTTTGTTGTGCGGTGTATGCAAGCCGTCGGCATATCTGAGGATCATGGGAACGCGCTAGCTGACCTGCTGGTTTTCATGTATGAAATTATTTGTTTCGATAAATCTTTGTTCCAAAAATATTTGCTACGAAAATCATTCGTTACGAAAAGTGTATGTTACGAAAACATTTGAAAAGCATTTGTCACGAAAAGAAATTGTCACGAGAACATGTGAATTACTATTCGACCGGACTGAAACCATCGTAATTGGGTGCCTTTCCCAAATACACACGAGTCTCACATAATTGTCGGTCATCCTGATGATGGCCGACATATTATAATCGACCAAACTTGATCTTTCTACCTGAACACCGGTTAACAGTGATGTAAAGCAAAGATCACGTTCCAGACGGAACGGATAATTTAGATAATTAGACTCTTACTCAGTCGTTATTTATGGATAGACTCTTACTCAGTCGTTATCTATAAAAACCTGGAGGCCTCCTATTGGCTGTTGAAGAACGTCATATTTGGAGTCTGTAGCTATTCTTAAATCCTCTCTCCAGCTTCTTATCAGCTAGGCTTATTACTCATAAAGATATTTCCGACAACGAACAATAAACATATACATGTACATGGATTTTGTCTAGTAAATGTACACTGTCTATGATAAACAAAAGATGTACAGCTTATAAATTTATTAAACCAAAGCAAATAAAATGTGTAGAGAACACTGAACAGAGATTAGCTACTTATTTTGCTGACAACGAATCTACGAACTTGTGCAGCATTTTGTGAAACTCGGGGATTAGAGGTATCCCAGGGAATGTTTTACATGGTTTAGCTAGCTCGATATGGATACATCCGTCGGTACTTTCTTGATAATTTTGCTAACTGTTTTGAATGTAAAAATTATCTTTGGAACACCAGAACACACAGTTTTGCAGAAATCTTAAATCGGGTAATGAAACTGAAAATCGTAGACACTACAAGTTTAAGCTTTACTTAGTTGTAATTTGGTTTTGAATCAACAAAATAATCTCTGGAACATGCGAACACACATACTTCTGCAGAAGTATCAAATCGGGTCACGCAACTGTCAATAATAGACAATACAAAATTTTGCTTTCCCAAAAGCTAGTCGGTCATTAGCATAACCTTTTAACAAAGACGGCGCTGTAGTGCATACTTTTGAAATCAATGCGTTAGGTTGTTATTCGAAGTCATGAGACATACTAAGTAAATACCAACATTCTAACGATATTGTTCTAGATCAGAAAGAACAGTTTTATCATACCTGTGAGTCCCTGACAGACTGTTCACGTTTTTCTCTCCAACCCTATGACTGTGAAAAAACATTGTTTTTTTTTAACATATTCTGTAGCTTTTGATATATATTTACAGCTTGATAATCGTTGTTTTCTAACACTTTCTGACACAAAAATATTGTTTGACAAACATTTCCATATTGGTTTACTTCCAGAGAAATTATTAACTTGTTCGCAAACAGGGTTAGATTTATCACCAGGTTAAATACATCTTATTCGAAAGAGGAAATACCTATAAGTAAACTTTCATTTTTGTATGGCATCCAATAAAAGTGGCTTAAAATTCAAACTTTTCTGCCGTCTTGTTAAAAGGTTGAGCTAATGACCGACTAGCTTTTTGGAAAGCTAAAACTTGTATTATTAACGCTATACTAAGGTGGCGGACCACAGTAACCGGTCCTAATTTCACAGTTTCCGACACACACTCTGTACCTAGTCTATGAAAGCAATCCACAACAACAACCTGAAACAGAAATCAGTGATTACTGTAAACATATGGCTATAAGCTACTCATGCAACACAAATTCAGGCTATGAAGAACTCCTGAAAAAATCCAAGGAACACTGAAACACAGTCCAAGCATCACTTTTGCACAGTCGGCCGAGTCAAAAATCACGAAACCCAAAATCTTGCACAATATTAATGTCCAACCGACAACTCCCAGAAATGGTTGCTTTCAAACCAGCTGAAACAGCAGATTCAGAAAAGAATATAGCCAATAGCTTTCATCCCTACCGATTTTCCGCAAAATAAATCCAAAATCATGCAACTGAATTTCTGAAGCGGAAACAGCTTACTATACAGGATTTCCCTAGTTTCGAATTCAAGCCCCTGCATCACACTGATCATCACCTGGCTGCTTTTGGTTTCTAATAGTTATTAAACAAATATATTCTAAATACCTTAAAAACACAAAATCTGTATCTATAATTAATTTAGGCTTGATAAATGTCAAAATATCTTCATAGTATCCCCTATTTCATAATTTCTACATGGCCAGTTCGATAAGTGGCTATAAAACTGTGATGCGCTCCCTTAAAGAGACACATATGTTTGACCTAACATATACCTTAGAGTTGCATCAATTTTGCAGACTAACCGGAATAAAATAAGACTAAAATCATACACCTGAATGCATATTCAGGTCAGATATGGCAATTTAAGTCAAGACAGTATTCATGAAAAATATGCATTATTTGTACAGAAATTGAACATTACCTTATTTACCAACAGTGACTATTTACAATTTCCTAAAATTCATATTTCAATTAGTACCAGTGTAATATTCTGATGTTTTTCAAGCACCATCCACATTCATTTTGCTGAAAATCATTCAAAATAAGCCCATTATTAGGTTTAAACAGCTCTGCTGGGTGATCAAAAATAAGCAACTGCATAAAGTCTGACATTTTTCTGATACCCTGACAGGCTCTTGGATACTGAATTGTTTCAAACACCTCTGCAGACCACTTTACTGATACTTATGATGTCAAAATCAGCCCAGTCAACTGTCCCAACATGAATTTGTACTCTTTCATGTTAAATTGTGACTTGTTTGGTGAAATGCTTGAAATACCTGTCATAAGAGTTTACATAAATTACAGTGCCCATTTGGGTAAATCCATAATATGTACAGAGCCAAAGCCAGCTATTATTAAAAAAAGCTATGGCATGCTTGCTACAAGCACCTGAATAGCTACCGCATTTCTGGTACAAAGTCTGTCTGACATAACTTCAATCGGATGTGACATTTTTATTGGTTTTTACCAACAGCGACATTTTCAGAGTCGCTCGGATGACAAAAATTGGCCGTGCCCTGCTTAAAAAGAGGGAGACGACAAAAATGTTGGTTGAACATTACTTTTTTTCATGCGAAACATTCTTTCGTACCATAAGAAATAATGCCTTAAAGACAGGCGACAAATTTCACACTTTCTACTTGAAAAAAAATATACATGACTTTGCGCCGGGCATCTCAGCATACCACCAAGTCTGAGTTACATCCCCTTAATGCTGATTGCCAGACAGTTTATTTTAGATAAAGCAGACCTAATATTGATCATTTTGTGTACTACTCATTCTGGACAGATATTTTAAGCTTTAAAATACCATACCTGACAATATTTGTAAATCAACACTTTTCCTTAAGGTGGCGGACCACAGTAACCGGTCCTAATTTCACAGTTTCCGACACACACTCTGTACCTAGACTATGAAAGCAATCCACAACAACAACCTGAAACAGAAATCAGTGATTACTGTAAACATATGGCTATAAGCTACTCATGCAACACAAATTCAGGCTATGAAGAACTCCTGAAAAAATCCAAGGAACACTGAAACACAGTCCAAGCATCACTTTTGCACAGTCGGCCGAGGCAAAAATCACGAAACCCAAAATCTTGCACAATATTAATGTCCAACCGACAACTCCCAGAAATGGTTGCTTTCAAACCAGCTGAAACAGCAGATTCAGAAAAGAATATAGCCAATAGCTGTCATCCCTACCGATTTTCCGCAAAATAAATCCAAAATCATGCAACTGAATTTCTGAAGCGGAAACAGCTTACTATACAGGATTTCCCTAGTTTCGAATTCAAGCCCCTGCATCACACTGATCATCACCTGGCTGCTTTTGGTTTCTAATAGTTATTAAACAAATATATTCTAAATACCTTGAAAACACAAAATCTGTATCTATAATTAATTTAGGCTTGATAAATGTCAAAATATCTTCATAGTATCCCCTATTTCATAATTTCTACATGGCCAGTTCGATAAGTAGGTAAGTTTCCGGGGACGTGTATACTTCCACTTAATAGGTTTTCAAACAGGAATTTCCAGATATTTTAGAATTCTTCACAGTTCAAATAGATAGAATATTTCCTTAAACAAAGTTTTTAAGTGGGTGTATTATTTTTCAGAAATGTATATAACAGACGTTAAAACCAAGACAAAATACACCACTGGAACTCCAGAAATCGTGAAAGAAACCGTGGCAACGGCGCTAGTTGATGGAAATAAT
Source organism: Corbicula japonica (assembly GCA_038501625.1). Classification (NCBI taxonomy): domain Eukaryota; kingdom Metazoa; phylum Mollusca; class Bivalvia; order Venerida; family Cyrenidae; genus Corbicula; species Corbicula japonica. The sequence continues at coordinate 240,797 of JAZAYU010000569.1, read as the reverse complement.
GTTCTGGGTAATTCACTAAACCAATGTTCTAACTATACCAATCGTATTGTTTTAATTTGTTCACACGGAACCGATGTAAACTGCTCAGATTGAAACATAATAATTCGATATTTTCATTTCTTTTATGACATTGAACTTACAGTCACCAGGTGCCTTCGGAAACCAACGTCATTTAATTAAAGTAGGCGTAAAACCAAAATCTCAGAGTTGTTACATGTAGCAGCTTTTATGCGGAGGATATATCGAAACAGGCCTAATGCTCTGTTACTCGATCGAATTATTGCAGAATCGAACATAATTTTTCCAAATTACTTTCGGAACATTTTTTTATAAGACAAAAGATCTTTACCAACAGAGTATATATCCGCTATTGATGATTTTTGTATTTGCTTTTACCCGTCATTTGATTGCGAATCGTGTTTCAATAGATGTAAAGGAACAACAAACATCTAGATATTGCAGACTCCAATTGATTGAGCCTGTTCATATTCAGTAATCAAAACGCAAATTGCTCTCCACGCCGCCTAGCCCCGGGTTGAGCGATACTATTTAGTTATTGTTCTCAACAGAATTCAAAAGAGGTACATATATTGATAATATTATGTATTTATTCGTCGTAACGGGTTTCGAATAGCCTACTCGAAATCAATTCTTTTAATAGGGGTTTAAATTTGTCATTTATAGGCCCGGTTGTTGGCCGGTTCTGCATGGATTTAGCTATACAGAAGGCAAAAGAAGCCGGTATAGGATGGGTCTCTGCTAGAGGTATGTGTCATAACCTGAATGCTGAACGTTAATGTCCGATTTGAATGCTCAAATCATTGCTAAAAAATGCACTGCATACTAGGCAATAAACGCAATAATGCGCTTTTAAGCGATATGCACAATTTTTAAGCTGGGACCGCATCTCAGACCAGTACTTGCTGCCCATAATTGTTAATTGTTCAGACTTTTAGTCCAGTCCCCTACTTAAGCAATACTTCAGTTACTTGTTACCTTTAACATATTCCATTCAAGGTTCCAACCACTTTGGTATCGCAGGATGGTACGGACTACGTGCTCTTGAGCATGGACTGATTGTAAGTACTCTTTTCTATTGGTCGCCGAATTGTTATTACTTTCAACCTTCAACGTCGAATACCCCGGTAAGTATGTTTCTATCAACTTTGAACCCGGAATGATTTTTATTGATTTCTGTCCTTGAACGCGGCATATTTGAACGTACTTCTCATCAAAATGATTTTTTAGTTGCCCTGACCTATGTCTACACTGCTTACAATAGTCAAACTGAATGAACTTCTTAAAAGATTGTGTTTTGAAGAGATACCGTTTTAGATATCATGTGCAGCTATTCAATGCTTCCATAACGAAACCTTATACTCTTGTCTGAGATGCTGGAAGTACTTACCAAAATTCCGTTTCATTTAGTTGTGGATTCAGTTTGATTATTGCGAGCAGTGTTGACACAGGTAAGCCTTCTGGTGAGTGTTGGCACAGTTCGCCTTTCAGTCAGAGAAGTATTAGAAAACAGTTTAGGTCGTTTTCTGACTGTGTAAATCCGCACTTCGGTCAGGATCTACACTTATCACAAAATCATTAAGATACGAGTTTTCTTGGTGCTTGGTGCGTCAGATATTTTCTCAAAGTTAGTTCCTCTTTTCCAGGGCATGGCCTTTACAAATACTTCTCCGCTGCTGGTTCCTACGCGTGCCAAGGACGAAGTGCTGGGAACCAACCCGATATGTGTCGCAGCGCCAGCTAAGGATGGTGACAGCTTTGTGCTAGATATGGCAACAACCGCAGTCGCTCTAGGAAAGGTAAACCAAAGTCTGCGTCGATAATAGACACAAAAGTTGTTAACGTTGTTGCTTTAAGAAATATACCACATATTAATTAATAATTTGATTTTGTTTGGTTCATATTGAAATGACAAATGCCCAAAGTATCTGACATCTCGTAATTTTAATAAATTTCTGAATAGTTTTCAGGTTATTAAAGTCAGTTTGCTTGAACTTAGAAGTCTTACACTTTAATATTAGGACTACTCTTAATGCCCACTAAACATCTACAAACTATTAATTTGCTTCTTAAAAAGGAAACCTTACGATGCATAGTTGATACATTTTTTTCTGAAATTTTCCTGGGATATGTGAAATGTGGCTGAAATTTAAAAAAAAAGAATTTATAAACTTATCTGTGCATTTTAATATTTCTCTTGCATAAAATAAGTAGTTATACTCTAGATTGGGAGGATTCAACACTACATATTCTATTTATGTACCCCAGAGTTTACCAAAGTTTCAAAGTGTTAGGTTATCGTTTTTGCTGAGTGTAATATTATGTTAACATTTGACGAAAACATTATTGTGTTCCAGATAGAGATAGCAGATCGCAAAGACCAACCTATTCCTGCTGGATGGGCTGTTGATAAAGAAGGCAAATCCACCACATCCAACACAAGCAAAAGGACTCTGTCCGCTTGGAGGAGCGGAAAATACATGTGCGTTTTAAATAATGTTTTTGTAGTATAATGTTGACAATTCAGAATATTTTAATAACATTCTAACGACTACTATATTTACTTTAAACCTGGTAGAGATGAGATTGCAGTCAAACCTGTCTTCAAAGATCACTTAGTCTTTGAAGGCAGGTGGTATTTGTCCATAGGTAAATTTGTAAATACGTTCTTTAAATCAGTCATTAGGACAAATTAAATGTGGTTTTTATCCACAGATGGTATTTGTTCACAGGTTAATTTGTTCTTTAAATCAGTCGGTGGGACAAAATAAAAGTGGTCTATATCTTTGATCTTTGTTTATATGTGGTCTTTAGCACAGGTTGCACTGTATACTGTTCACCACCAGTTAAAGAAAAAATCAGTGATCACACACAAGCCAATGCTTGTTTCTTTATATTAAAATAAAAAGCCTACAATTCGCTATCGTATTACACGCATTACATATCATACCATAACAGAACTTTACTGAAGTTTGATAATTTTTAAAGAAATGTGAGATTGTGTGTTTTTATAGCTGGGTACAAGGGTTATGGACTTTCAATGATGGTGGAGATATTCTGTGGTATTCTTAGTGGTGCCTCCTATGCACATCATGCAAGGAAATGGAAAGACACTCACCGGCTCGCTAACTTGGTATATCGTAGCATTAGTTTAGCGAATTAAGAGCATTTATCAGCGAGATAACTTTAATATTTAACATGTAAGGAATTTTAGAAAATACATAGAAGCATTAAATGTTGATTACCGTTAACATCTCATGTGCCGAGAAAATTAAAAAAAAAACCTTTATATAACCTATATTACGTGATGTGTTTAAGCGTATATTATATGTTATGTTTTGCGTATATATAAATTGATGTGTTTTTGCGTGATGTGTTTTTACGTATATTACATGATATGTTTTGCGTATATTAAGTGATGTGTTTTTGCGTAAAACCCGTAATGTGTTATGCGTATATTACGTGATGTGTTTTACGTAAATTACGTGATGTGTTTTGTATATATTTCATGACATATTTTGCGTATATTACGTGATGTGATTTTGCGCATATTACATGATGTGTTTTTGGAAACGGATTGTTGTAATATTTACTACATGTATTACAATATAAATTATAGTTTACGTTCGGAAAATGACAGAATTGAAACGGATGCTTGCTCGGTCAAACTGAGCCTTTTCCTAGGCACTTATTAATGCCCTGGCGGTCTAACGAGGGGTTGAGCGTAACTGATTATCTACACTTTCAGTAATCAGTACCAATTGTGATCCATCCGAAGCTATGCATCATAGAGACAATAAAGATGGAACTTTTAATGCTGCTTTTAGTAAAAATAATAAGTGATAATTGATTTGCATTTAAAACTCTTCTTGTTACTTGCATTTTTGTAGCAGAGAATAACTATGTTATACAACCTATGTGATTTAAGGGTCAGTGTTTTGTAGCTATCAACCCAGAGGCGTTTGAAGAAGGGTATGCAGAGAGACTGAGCGAGCTCCTCAACCACTGCAGAAATCTGCCTCCTGTAAGTCTATGTGATAGCTCATCAATAAATTTAATGCCTGATCGATTCCAGTATACTTTGCTATAACCATGAAAAAAAAACAAGGCATTGTAGATTTTTCTAAATCATTGTAGACTTTCCAAATCGGTCGTTACAATAAAAGTTCCCGTGAACCACCGTTAGGCATTTTACGCACTCTGAAGAGTTCCTTTTTGCATAGTTATTCCACAGATCATTTTATCAGTACATTTCTACAGAATGTTTAAGAAATTTGAATTAAAGTGAAATATGCATATCAGGAAAGGCTACATTTTGAAAACACAGCCTTTCCACACAGCCAAAATGTAGAGAGGAAACGAGAGCATGGTTAATAAAATGATCTAAATCAAAATAGACACCACACACAATTAACGAAAAGAACCCGAGGGGTTACCGCCTTGGAATGATCCATTTTCTTGAATTGCTTTAGCGTCTGGTATGTTTTCTTACCAGGCTGACGGAGAGACGGAAGTTCTTGTAGCCGGTGATCCGGGGAGAATTCACATGGAAAAATGTGACAAGCAAGGGGGAATACTCTACCATCCTAATCAAATTAAAAATGCTGTAAGTTATTCCTCGTTAAACTCCAGCCACCCAACGTTTGTGTTCAAAGGTTACACTGACCTTTCAAATTTGTTTAAAAATAGTTTAAACTAAAATTTCAGTCTTAATGTTTTTTGCTTTGACATTCAATTCATTTAATTTGAAAATTATTATATTATTATTGTAATTTAATTTAAGATTTTTAAAGAATTGTTTTAATGTTAATTATTATATAATTATTTTAATTTAATTTAATATAAGAAGGCAAATCATTAATATATTTAACTTAATTTTAGGTTTAATTGTTATTTAAGCGTATTGTGTGAAGTTTTTTTCTAATTTATTTAGACTTAAAATGTATAGTTTTTTATAACTTCATTTAAGATTGATCATTAATGTTTAATTATATACATGTAGCTTAACTTTGTCCTAAGATTTGTTTTTCTTTTTCACAGAATGAGATCGCTGCTTCGCTGAATATAGCACCGATGAAGACATTATAAGGCATCGTCAACATTTAACCGATCTGCAAAAACCTTATTGTTTTTCAAACATTTATGAATGAGGTCCTTGAATATTGAATGGTACATTGTATGCAATGTTGAGTTTATAAGCTGAAATAAAACCAAACTGTGAAACTGTGAATGTGTCAAGTTCGCTTGAGCTGGATCACTTTGCACCAACATGGTTTATAATGAAACTCTGTAGGATCACATGGTTTAATTAATTACCCCAGATGATCAGGAGTTTTCAGTCATTGGGTGGTGCTAAAATTAGAATTACAAGCATTTATTAATGGGTGAATTGTAATGACAGTGAGATATTAAAATTATCCTTGGCTTGATACTAAACATCACGATAACGAATATTTATTTTTGCATGTGAGAAAAAATTTAAGAATTCTTCGCAGTTTTTTTCAGAAATAAAATGTTTGTGACAAAATAACGTTTCGTGCAAACATATTTTTTGTCCAGGCCAGCTTACATCTGAAATGTTTTCTACAGTAATTTAGTTAAGCCACAACATTTATGAAATCTAGATCAACGTCGGATAAAAATTAAACCTAGTTATATTCAGCAATGACAATTTCATTTTCAGTAATATCAAAATGAATATTTAACAATGATAACGTTAATCTTCAGCAATGACATAAAAAAAAATTAATATTCAAAAAATGACAAAATAAACGTTCATCAATCACAATATTAAATTTCAGCGATGACAAATTTCATATTCAGAAATGCCAACATTAATATAAGCAATGATAATATTAATGTATAGCAATAAAAAAAAACATATACAGCGATGACAAAACAAAATTAATATTCAATGATGATAAAGTTCATATTCAGATATGACAAAAGTAGTATTTACCGATGACAAAATTTATATTCAACGATGACAAAAACAAAATCCATATTCAGAAATTACAAAATTAATATTCTGTGGCGACTAAATTAATATCCAGCTATCACAATACTTATCTTCAGCAACGACAAAAAATTAATATTTAGCAATCACTTTATTAATTTTCAGCGATGAGAACATTTTTATTAAGAGATGAGAAAATAAATATTTAGATAGGACCGGCAGATGAAAAACCCCGTATGAAAATCGTAAATTCCCGTTAAAATTCAGTCAAAATTTCTACCACTTATCATATCTTAGTACTTCAGTCATTTAAATAAAAACCGTTTTAAGTACGCTGTTTTTCAATCAGTGCCATACAGTGTATTTATTTATTTCTAAAGTGTTGGACACGAGTTCATGCGTTTTGACAAGTGTTTGTACGGTCAGATTGAATCTCAGACAAATAAACTCAAGAATGCAAACTCAATCATAATAGACCCATCATCCTTTGTAACGTCAAAATTCGTTGATAACTATATGAAAACTTTGATCTCAAAACTAGCCAGGTTAATAAAACAACAACTATTTTAATTTTCTCACCTTTTCGACAATGATGCGCCTTAAGCATGCAGATACACCAACAATATCCTAGATCAGAGCACATGGAGTTAAATCGGCACGATCAGGGATGTAGGAGTAGGTAAAGAAACTGATCGTGAAAACTAGAAATATTCATACACTCTTTAAATCCTCGATGTCGATTATCATAGATCGAAGTTTTCTGTTCGTGTCAACAATATGTTTATATCTGTATAATATTATTTGAACATTTGTGTAGGCATCTTACTAATAACTGATTTACAGCAAGAGTAAAACAGACAAGACTGTTAAAATTAAATGATTTAATTAAATGTTGATGAATTCGAACAGAAGTTTAAAAACAAAATCAAATCTGTATTTGTCAATACGTCTTGTATCGTTGGTAAAGTTTGAAAGATTATCTGTAAATGATAATGAAGTATTGAAAAAATTTAAGAGAGTAAAGAAGGGCACGTCGGCAATTTACATTTTTTCTTACAATTTACAAACCAGTAAACACAATAATATCGATGATTCTACGATTTCTCAGGGGAGGGATCATTCATTGATCCAAAGACATAATTAAATGGTCGTTTTTATGCAATAAGTAAATATTCGTTTCCATATACATACTTGTAAGCGCTTCATAAATTTAACAACTAAACGAAATACGAACAATAAACCATTTAAAAATTTTAATTCAGAATAAACCAATCAAAGAATGGTTTATTGTTCGTATTTCGTTTAGTTATTAAGGAAATAGTTTTTATTGCATTACAAGACAGTAGTTTGAATATAACTTGTAACATTATTATTTCATATATCATATACCAGTCAGTAATTACGCAAGTATTTTGTTATGAATTCTGCTATGCTATAGATCTTGTCAGATTCTTTGCATAAATTCTTCTTCTTCATTGTAAATAAAATATTTGAGGTATCATCGATCGTTTTAAAGTTCTGCGTGCTGAACGGTAATCGGTAATCGTACATTGTTATGTCATTTAAAGGTGACAGCTCTGTCTTTGCTGGATTATTAATGTCTCTGGGACAATTCATTCAAAGAACAAGTTTCATCTTTCAGCAGAAATGACATTAAAAAATTCATTAATCCAGAGTATACTGTTTGTTTTCTTTGGAATCAGTGAATTTAAAAAAACTAAAACATGCATAGCAGAAATAGCCACACTTCTCCGCAACGCCAGAAAAGCAGAAAGAGAGCATGCTTTAATAAAAAGATTAACTTAAAAATGGACACCACAGACTATTTTCGAAAAAGAAAGATTTAAGCTTTTTGATGTATTTGACGAACTACAAATTTGTGCAAAAAATGCGCGACACCTACACTTAATACAACCCCTCTTTTATCAGAAGGCGGATAATAGGAAAATCGACCTTCAATTTTGGACATGAGAGGTCAACGTTGTGAAATGTGTAGACTTTATACAGGTAGGAATATTTTTTCCTAAAATCTAGATCTAGGAGTTACGATACTTATGCTCAGAATATACAGCGATATAACCACGATCTGTCATTTTAAGTTTAAATACCTAAAACATATATGGCCATTTCCTAAAATTACATATAAATTATCAACATTATTATATAATCCGTTTCATTTTGAACTGCTTGCCTAAAACAGGGTCGAATGATTATTTAAATTAATTTATTTAATTACCGTTCAGGCTTTCTTAGTGTCTTTTAATGATATTTTACTCGGTTATTTTGACTGAATGCTGGGCCTTAATAAAAACGTTTATTTCCAACTCCATCCGTCATTTAAATGAATGTTTAATGATTTTGATTTCTATCAAAAGTCCCCGTACATTCCATCAGTGCTGTTATCAGTTACGTCCTTTGAAGGTCGTTGAGCTCGATACTTATGTACTATATAAATAGTACTTTAAAAATTGCTTTTGTTTAAATATTTAGGCCAGATGGGTTGTTTCAATATCCCAGCCAATATAGATTCGGATATTTATATTCTCCGATCCCCTGTCAAAATGCTATTTTGTTTAGTTCCACCCATTGTTTTCTCGTTTAGGGCAAACCCATTCTTATATCTGGGGACCATACGCCGCTGAATATGGAATGGTACTAATCTGAAAAACTACATTGAAGGTTCCATGTTCGCCGCCATAAGCATATTATCGTTTGGGATGGTACTATGCAAACAGTACTTCTTAAATTGCTTTTTCAAAAAATATTTCGGCCAGATGGGTGGTTTCAATATACCAGCCAATATAGATTCGGATATTGTTCAATCACCCCAAGCATATACTTCCTGCTTTTTAAATTCTTTTTTTGAGTTCCGCCCATTGTTTTCTCGTTTAGGGCAAACCCTTTCTTTCATCTGGCCACCGCTGAACATGGAATCGTATTAATCTGAAAATACCGCATTGAAGGTTCCATGTTCATGTGTCTTATTTGAAATTGATCATTTTACAAATCAATGATTTTCTTATCTCGTTTGCCTTTTGGTTGCCTGGGGAGACTGTATTTTCTGTGGCGATTCCTGATTTTTAAGTGTATAGAAGACCTCAAGGCCATACAAATTCGGCGTCAACAAGGACGTGGTACACATGACCAGGTGAGGTACACATGACTAATTCTTTGACAATTTTCCATTTTAATGTGTTTTAATTAATAAAAAACACAAAGTTTCATTCAGAAATGATTTTATCCCATTTTGGTAACATTACGTTTATGCAATAAAATTAATTTTTAGATTCAAATCATGTTATCAAATAGATATAATATTTAAAAATGAATGAATTAATGTAAACTACAAGAATTGTCGAATACATGTAGTTCATATACAGAATTTACAAATTTCAGAATAACACATTCGTCATTCTACGTATATGCGGTACAGTACAGTTCCTTTCGTTCTGTCTATGCTGCCTAGGTTTCCTTGGCATGCGATATTGTTCGGTTCGTTTACTGATCCAGATAATCAAGACAGACTTCGGCCTTAGTTCCTGTAAGTTTATCAACAGCTTTCACTTTTATTTCTGTTCCACCAAACATGAAAGTGACTCCGAACGGGTTGCCGCTCAAAATCGCCTGAAAACTTGGTGTCAGCTGGATTTTCAATGATCCGTTCCGTTGGCAGCTGTCGTCAGTGACGAACGTAGGATTAGTCTCTGTTGAGCTGTAAATGTCCAGTTTTCCTTCTGTTAAAAGCGGATGTACTGGAGAGTAAACTTGTTCTTCTTGTTCTTCTCCAATTTTGATTATCTGGCCGGCCTGAACGTGAACCAATAATATGTTAATGCAACGGAGAATACCGAAAATATACGCAGTCTCTCCTAAAGCATGTTTGCATTCATCCGTTTTGGGTAGTACTGTTCTTGCGCCATATGTGTACTTCAATTTTCTCTCAGCAATAAAGCTTGGATCATGCCCAAAGATAACGGCTCCTTTAATATTGCTCAGCTCTGCGTCTAACGGTATGACGATTTCATGCTCTGGAAACTTTTCCCGCATCACCTCTTGCAGTAGATGCGAATTAGAAAACCCGCCAACCATCAGTATTTTTGTGCACCCTTTAACATCGCGATGATTAAGAATTTCTGAGACTTTTTTACGGTCTCACTTATTGCGTAATGAAAGAATTCTGTGAAAACATCATACCCGATGCGTAACTTATTGCCTTTTAATATAAGCTTGTCCTTGTATGATGACTTTTGAATTGCCTCTTTGATCGTTGTTCCATATTTAGCCTCAATCAATTCGCCAACCGCACTGGGTAATGTAATGGTCACCATGTTCTCCAAATCTTCAGGGGTTATTCTTTTCTTTATTTCAAAGTTAGCGCAGAGATCCAAGTAATCTTCCATGTGCTCTTCCATAAGTACTTCCATAACCCCTTTTCCTATAAATATTTAAACAATGTCAGTGTAAATGATATATGAAGTAATCTTAATAATTGTTACATTCGATATTTCGTGTAAAGATCTATAAAACTTTATTTTGTAAGGATTCTGAGATGGTAGCTTTTTGTCATACCAAAGATGTTAAGACCACACTATTTTTCTAAACTTACACTTTTTGACAGTGTCAGATTTTTCTTGGTCATGAGACTCCGTTTTTTAAAAACGATCTTCGTTTGTAGTCATTCCTCGGTCATGTTAGCAGTTTCAAAGCTGGGCGTCGAACAAAAGTTGTAGTAGAAGACAACGCCCTTATGTCGGCCACATAATATAAATGTACATATATAAAGCACGATCATAAATGAGTCATGATATGTGTTCGATTGCTATTGGAAATTAAAGGAATATTTAAATATAGTTACTTACTTACATTTGAAAATATTTTTTTTCTGTGATTTTAAATTATCTTTGATAATTAGGAGCGACAACGCTGAAGTATTGATGACAATAAGGTTCATTTTCTTTTTATAACTAGACTTTCAGAAAATTGTTATTCCCTTATTAGTTATTTATACATGCGCTTTACAAAATGTAATTAGAAAAAATCTTGGAAACCACTGTTCTTGGGGTAAACTTTACATAAAAAAATTATGTTGATATTTATGTTTTTTTGGTAAACTGATTTACCAGTTATAACATCTTATCACATACCTTCCGGTGTGGGAGTGTAATAACACCCGTTATATATTTTTGATATATAACTAGTTATATATCATAGCCGAATCACTATTCATTCGCGTTATCACCGATCAGAACTAATTTATGAAAATGACTTACTTTTGCCATCTGACCACTTCAGGCAAGCAATCAGCTTCTAAAAGGAACTTAAGCATACCTTATATTGAGAATATCCACGGAAAATATAACTTTCTGACATCTTCATTGCTCCGTGAGATAGCAATACGCCGAAAGTCTATGATGAAATTCAACAACAGCAACAAAGCTATTTTCATTTCGTTTAAATCAAAAATAAAATGACCCATACGCTGACATCGTTTTCAGAACATCCTAGGTGTTATCTTACAACATCCTCGGAACAAAATAAAAACACTAGAAACACATTTTAAGTCCAAAATATGATTTTACATTCAGCAAATTTCAATGTTGTCATATGCCGCTATGAAAGTTTACACACATGACGTCATACAGGAGATCGATTTATTTAATAAAACACAACTTCAGAAGCCTGTAACTGAAATATTCTTTTATCTAGACTCTAGCTTATGTATTACTCGATACGACCGAATTACACACGTTTTAATTTCGCTCTACTAGGCGATAGAAAGGGAAAATTCATGCACTTTGCTCCTCGTTTTTCAGGGTATGTGATAAATAGAATACATCATTCGTGTTCATTTTATACTGAAATTATTAAACTCGTCATCTAAATCGATATAAAACTCGGCAACAGGGCCTCGTTTTATATCGATTTAGACGACTCGTTTAATAATTTCAGTATAAAATGATCACTCATGTTGTATCCTCTATTTATATGATGTCTTTTTGAAGTAATGATTCAGAAGTCTTTTTTAAGAAAAGCCATATTTTAATATTGTTTAAAAACCTTTCGAAAATTACGATTCTTTTGACGATTTTCACAATGCAATATTGTGCTTGTCTTTCTTTAACCTTTTTTTGTTTCAGTTGCACACCGCGGTATCAACAGCGGTTATGACTGTGTAATGTTAAGTGAAAATGTTTATGTAAATGCTATTATTGTGCTTGCACTTTCCCGCCCTCTAGACAATCACGTTAAAGACAAACACATTTATGATTTATCAGCAAGAAAGTTTAATACATTTGATATTGTTACGTTTTCTTATTGAGTATTGAGTCATTTGATCACTGAAAAATATTTAATTCGCTGTTGTCTGCCTTAAGAGCATTCCAAGTTATATAAACATGGTATAGCGTGACTGTCTATTTGTTACACGCTTACTGTTGAAGAGTTCAATTGTGCTCCATCATACAATTCAGTCATGCATCTGATTTACAAATGATTGCATGATTACTTTCAACGTTATGCTTACATTTTTTGAGAAATGGATGCTCAAACCTACCATATACTTCCTCTAGAAACTTGTAGAATTCTTTATCTACTTTTGTGCCTCCCCAGTCTCCACCTGAAGCTCGATGTTTCTCCAGCAGCCGACCATGTTCACCTATTTCGTGAACAGTTATATCAACTGTACCACATGTAAAATATTTTAAAGAAAATGTTAATCAAATTACTTCACATTATGTTTTTTAATATTTTCATAGAACGGACTAGAAATAAAAAGAACACAGCCCTAAATGACATTTACAAAAACCACAACAAAAGTCTATACCAGGGAATTCAGTTGTGACTAGTTTTCAGAGATAATTTCTGATGCTGCTGAAAGTATGGTCAGTAATCCAGCACTGAAAAAAGACATATCAATGGCAAAATATTTATACCGAATCAATATGTTATTAGATATTAAATTCTAGGATATAAACTTACAAATAATGTTGCCAGAAAAATGGTGCAATATTATTACAGTAAAGTTTTGTGTGGATATTTGGTATACAATAAGATGTTTCTTTTATTCCTGCTATCGTGCTCTTGCTCATTTGACTCTGGTTACTGATCTGTGTACAAAGATTATTTAATAATTGCTTGACAATGCCTTCTTATTTTTTTAATGTTCGAGTGCTTTTGAAACATTTTCTAGTTATAGATGGGTTGGAGCTCTTTCACCGAGACAACGCGTACTTTTTTTATTCTTTTGAGAACATGTTAAGGCTAGTTTGTACACCTTTAAACCTGATGTTACCCTCCAGTGGAAGAATGTTTTGATCGTTCCCAAGCTCCTTGGGGTTTCATTTTCATTTTCGTTAATTTTTTGTGTAGTCTTATTTGAAATTTATCATTTTATAACCTTTTTCCTCTCAACTTTCGGCTGTGCGTGAAACTTTCTCTTCTAGAAGAGGATATTTTTGATATGCATTTATACACGTATCCCTGTATCATTAACCTTGTAAGTAAAATACGTATAGGAAACATAACTCCTGCGTCCACAATCATATACTTTGTTCCTTCCTCCAATCCAGAAAACGATCCTTTAATTTCGGGCGAAGGTAGACATCTGCAGTATATTGAAGCAGCTTCTGGTTCTAGACAAATGTACAATTTCTCGCTTGGTATTCCAGCCTTTGTGTTATAAAAGAAAAAAAGAAAGAAAAATAAGTATATAACTTTTATATAAATGGCCATTCATCTTTTGAATGAAAATACACATGTATGAGTCATCTTTTCATTTGTTATAAATCGAATTAAAAGATTTTAAACATCCACTAACATTTAATTGGAAGAAATATGTTATCTTAAATAAATACTTTCTCAAGAAGGAGATTGTTTATTGTCTAAAGTGATCAAAAGCTTACTTCTTGCGCTGCCTCACGCATGAACTGCTTAGCAGCATCGTCCCATATTGCCGGCATAGTCAAAACCCATTGAATGTCGCTTTCCTCTGGCGTCATGTCAGGTTTTCCTTCTGAATCTGTTTCATTTTCTTGTGACTTTCCTTCTTTACTTGTTTCTCTCCCGAGTGTCATCAACAAATCGGTTTTAAGAAACTCAATCGCTAACGAAAATATCTTCAACGCTTTCATCTTCTTGCCCGACACATCTTGCAGCTCTAGATTCCGATCTATATGCTTTAAATCAACAAGAGATGTTTGGTTAACATGAATACCCCACCCGCAAACGCCATTTGGATTGTAATCTGCTATAGTTGTAAGATTAAAGGTCACCGTGACCTTGACCGCTTACTTACTACCTCAAAATACATAACAGTCATCTACATGTGATAACAAACCTCCCTATCAAATCTGAGGACTGTATGCCAAATCGTTGTCTAGTAAATAAAAAGGTTGGTTACGGACCGACCGAACGACCGACCGACATGTCCAGAGCAATAATTATACCTCCTCTTCTTCGAAAGCAATTAATTAATAAAATATAACAAAGGCGAACTTGTTTAGGCTTCAAACGCAGCTGCACTCACCAATCGTTGTATTTTATTTCTCTTTGATCCATATTTTTTTCCTCAAACATTTCTTCACCAGTTTTTATATCCACGTTAAATAGTTACTAGTAGCATCCACTATGATATGTTTATAATATTGAAATAACTGTATATTTTACGTAAACGATTAAACCTGAAACCATACCTTTGAATAGAGCTGCATTTTGAATCGTTGAAAGAAGTACCATTCTCGATGATGCATTTCAGGTACTAATGAAGCGTAATTCCGCTCGGCGTCATAACCGAACGAATCAAAACTTCTATCTGGTTTTAGCAAAATACATGTTGGTGTTGAAGTGAATTGTGATGATAATGAATATCGAGTTTAGAGATAACATTTATAAATAATGAAACCCAAAACGTTTGTACACATGAAATGAAACACATGGGAATTTAAACATCACATTTAAAAAAACCGACAGGCCACTGCTTTATTAATATCTTTGATTTGTTGGTCTGTACGAAACAGTCACACTGGTTGAAGCTTTTTTGTAAACATAGTACTGGTTTTCTTAACATAAGTAAATATGACTATAAAAGATTATAAAATCAATTTTAATAACAACCCTGTGATGCATCTGATTTGCATTTCGTTTATTAAGTCTGGTACAGGAAAAACATTCCAAACTTTCGAAGAATTACTTTATTGTCTCGTGCAATTAATGACCACTACAACGATATTCAAACCTAAACACATATTTTTACATTATTTAACGTATTTAACGGCAAAATATCAAATTTCAAATATGTATATACATTGTGTTTACGGAAGAACATATTTGGGAAATCTTTCATTTCTAAAATCATTATCATGTACTAAATCTTAATAAGACTGGAACAAAAAGGACACATGTGATGTCTGAATGCATCAGGCATGAAAGGATGAACATCAATTGTGTTACCTTTTTCAGACACTCTGCAGCCATGGCAATTCCATCGTTTCGCTTGTATATTCGTTGGTTCTTGTTCAAACTTGTGTTTGAAGGAGACAGTCCACGTAGAAAACGTCGTTCCAAAATCTATAGCCGCAGACAAAATACCCTTTTCGCTCATTCTTACAAGCAGCACTCTGTTGTCAAGATATACCGGTACATATAATACACAAAGTTACTTAAAAATTTTAACAATAAGAAATAAAGTATAACATGTGATATCTGAGGTAAGGAAAATATAATATTTTTAAGTTATTTAGAAGTTATACTTACTGACATTAACAAATTATCACAGATTGTCTTCATATCTAATATCAGATTGTGTTCGTTTGAAGTCCAATGTAAATGATACATTATCGGACAACCATGTACATGTTATATAACTCTTATATTTCAATATTTGCATCTATTTGATGTTTGGTTACTAAGTTCGCATTTCATCTATTTGGATATGGGTTCGGAGCAAATTTAAAGCCAAAACAAAAACAATAAATATACAAAAGCGATAATGACTGAACTTTAGAAACCGGAATCACAATTGAAAACAATTATTTTCACTGAATTAAATTAACTTATTATTCAAGTATAAATAATCATGTCGACTGTCTTTACTAATTCATAAAAATAACCTTTAGAAACCGTTAAGAAACGCGCAATATATTACGATGTTTTGACGTCTACGACGTCACTTGTTTGTACTTCCATAAAGATAACAGAAAGTTCATCAGCTCTTTTCTCATTTTATTGTCTACTCGACACTTTGGTGCCGTGACCAGAAACGCAAATGGCTACAAAATTGAGATCTATTACGAAGGCTCCCAAAGCCGCAGTGACACGCCTTTTAACCAAAGTCAAAGCCAATCAGCGAGAGAATGCCGATTACGAGGAACTTGAAACGGTTTTACAAACACAGAGAGAAGCAGAAGACGATCGTCGAGATCCACGAACAGATCCTGGATTCCATCCCTGAAGATGACAGTGACCAAATCGAAACGGCGATTCTAGAGCACGATGAGTAAATGTTCAATTTACAGACAATACTACAGAAAGTGACGAGTTTCAAAAAGGTAACATTTTCAAACTTAAATGTTAATTCCCCGGCCGTTCTCTTGTCCGTTTCCGGCGAAACATCTCAGACGAACCACGAGTCCACAATCCACGACAACACTTTTGCTACCCCCTCCCACAGTTCTATATACCACTCCCAAAGACGAGGAACCACTAACCCCTTCTCATCTATTGTAAGCTCACAGAATTACATCCCCTGTTTATCCTGATGACAGCAGACGACATGACCCATGCATCAGCAGAAAAACTCTACATAGCACAGAAACAGGGAGATGAATATGAAGAAAAGTGTGACGCCGCTTTCGATAGGGAAGAGGTCCGATGACGCTCCTTCGCACTGGACAGTACCAGACATATAGTCGTGGAAAGACTTGACCATTTTCATAAACTAGGAGAGCATCTAATATTGTGATGAGGGGCGAAGAGTCTAGGTCGATGGAGGCGAGTAAAGTGGAGTCGCTGTTCGCGGGCGGCACTTTTCGTGCAGCTGCCTAAGGGAGAAAAACATATCGATGGTTGATCGCTTGGCCTCGAACCCACGCTATGATTCAGTAAACTTTCGGTCAGCAAGTAGCTGCAGAAAGCTGAGGACTACCGTGTCGAGGTATTTTTCCCACGATGCTGAGGAAAGAAATCCCACGATATTTAAAGCAGTCTTGTTATTGACGTGACGATCATTGCATCCCGCATGTCTTGTGCTATTGTTCCCTCTTCCCAGCACTGTAGCAGAAACTAATAAAGATGTCCAAGGAGAAAGCTCTTTTTGCGGTCTTTATGACCTTAGTGGGATTCCTGCACTACCTGGTGCCTTCCCACAGGACAGCGAGTCAATAGCCTTACTGAGGTCCTTCGATGGTTGGCGGCGAGTCGAGTTCTGGCATGGTGGCAGTGGGTGCTGTTCTCCATGGCTGTATCAGTAGCGACATTCCCTCTAGAATAAAGCACTCCGTTGTGCTCAATCTATCTCTTCATCTGCTCGCCACGGTCCTATGTGATATCGCCAGAGATGGACTTGCGGGGTCCGATCTAAGTGACATTTGATCCAAATGCTTTCTTCATCGTACATCCCACAGTCTGCTAAGCTTCAGTCAGTAGTTGACGCACTTACGGGCGACCTTCTTGAAGATTTTGCAGGCTTCTCAGCCAGAGTTTCCTAGCAGGGATTCTTTTTCAAGTTGAGAAGCGTGACACTCTTGGTGGCTACAGCATGATCCATCTTTCTCAAACTAGTCCTCGCTCTTTCTGGTTCTTTTCCCGAAAGTGTGTTCGGCGGCCAAGTATATGGTATCACGTATTAAGTCCGATTGTGCCGTGGCGCTGTCTGTGACGTGTGGAACATGAAAACGTCTCATTGTACATTCAATCCGCGCTGTTTTCAATAACCATCTTTGAAGGACGTTGAAAACGATCAATATACTTATAAATATATACTGAGTTGCGGCATAGACAGTAATACTTCCCGTGAACGGGCTCAGTTAAACCGAACCTGCTCTATTTTGATATTTGTCATTATTGATGGCTGTCAAGTATCCCATTTCATCTATTTGAGAAAGCAAGAACAAGTACCCTAAAATTATTTAGAGTTCGGTAGTTTTAAGAACAGCTGGTCCTGCTGCAATCGGACACAATTATTTGTTTACGTTATCTAATGGCCCTCACGAGTTTTGAAATCAATGTATCGTACGTTTGCCATACCAGTGATAAAACTGTTTATGGTTTACGTCCTTTGAAATGATATTGTACCTGGGGGCCCACAAAAGGTTGATCAAATAGCCCTGATATACTGTTAATACGTTATAATAACTGCACGACATCGGTAACGGATTGTTTTACCGATAAAAGTACAGACTATATGTACAGGGAGACTTTTTACTGCCGCCACACTGCGCAAATAACGCTACAGTGAATTTCAAATTATAATGCCTTTACCTAGGAGAGAACCCGCACCGTCACGACGACAGCGCCTAGCCCTGCCATACCGCCGATGCAAACGATTGAGCTAATCGGGACAACCCCCAAAAGGTTGATCGGATAGCCCTAACGTACGTTATCATCACTGCTCGACATCGGGAACGGGTTGAAGCCAAATTGAAGGTCGTTGAGCACCAAACTTACGTACTATGTTAACAGTACCTCTAAAAGTTCATTTGTTTTAAGATTTCGTCCAATATAGATTCGATATTGTTCAATCACCCTTATCATATACTTCCTGCTTTTTAAATTTACCTTTGATGTTGTCAGTGCAGGATTTATATTCTCAGTTCTCCTAACAAATTTCTATTATGTTGAGTTCCGCCCATTGTTTTCTTGTTTTGGGCAAACCCATGATTTTATCTGGGGACCACACGCCGCTGAACATGGAACGGTATTAATCTGAAAATTCCGCATTGAAGGTTCACTGCCCTATTCACACCATCGTTTAGGATGGATCTTATTTGTATTGTTTATTGGTGTTTATGTAGAGTTGCGATCAACCATGGGTTCGGCAACGTAATATGCCTTTACGAACTGTCCATGAGCAGGCTCAGTCACACAAGGTTTGATAAAGTCGATGAAAAGAACATACGACCAGAGAGGAAATTCTGGATTTAGAAATAAGTCGCTAACGGTTTGAAAAAACGTGCGTATTAATATTATCAGTACCTGGAAAGCAATGTTCGGCAGTGGGATATTTTAACGCCCTAAGAGACATGAGAAAAGAATACGAGAGAGAAGCTGAAGAGGGTGTCGTCGAAACAACAACAAAAATTCAAGACTAACGGCACCATGTAAATAAAAAGTTAAAAGTTTGGGATGTTCCTGGAGTCGGGACTGATTTATTTCAGAGATGCATATATTTCGAAAATCAAGTTTGACCAATGCGACATTTTTATCATAGTAAGTGATTCAAGGTTTACAGAACATGACGAATGGCAAGAAGAGAACTATAGTTTCTGTTCATATATTTTGTACTAGATGTCAAAAACGAAAGAAAAAAACAACATGAATTTACAAAGAAAGACAAAGAGAAACTCAAACGAACAAAAATTTACAAAAAAACTCAATCGATTATACCAGAACGTTTTGTTGTAAAAACACCAGACCAAACTACAGTTTGTCAACCAATTCCGGTTATGAACCATTTCCGGTATTTTTTTTATTTCCTATCATATGATAGAAATATTTCAATAAAATGAGTGGAAATGCTTATTAACTAGCAATGAATAACATCTGAAATGAACATTAAAAACTCTAATTTTTAATATAATGTTTACTTCTGGTCAAGAGCAGCATTGACAAAGACTATTGCAGACGCTCGTGTACAAATTTTGGTAATGCGTAGCCGCTAGACGTGACATTCATTGAAAAAAACTAAACTTAAATGGCCCAAAAACGAGAAATTGGAAATTCAAATGAGGAGCATTACTGATAAAAAAGTCACTCAAAGCTAGATGATGTAGCTGGTTAGTGTATTGGTCATGTCCCAAGTTCATGAGCACCCTACTTCAGAGATATCCTCAACGAAGATGGTTAAGTGTTCAAAGATGTTACTGGATCACCAGTTTTTAGCATTTAGCAACCCACCATATAAATGTACTATATATACATATATGTATAAAATGATATTTAATTTAAAATATTTAGAGAGACATTAAGCTATGATGTTTACACTGACGGCTGAGACTAAAAGCAATCAAAAAGAATTTATAGACGCTAAGAATTAAAAGAGGTGTTCTATTCGAACCGAAAGTCGCATGAATTATCTGTTTTCCCTTCAATCCATAATGTATACCTCTGAATGCCAGTCTTTCTTAAACGCTTACTAGTCAAGATAATCAATATAGACTTCTGTATTATTCCCTGTTAATTTATCGACCCCTTTCACCTCAATTTCTGTTCCACCAAACATGAAAGTAACTCCGAACGGGTTGCCGGTCGAAACCGCGAACATATTCGGACTCAACGGGATTTTCATTGATCCGATTCGGTGGCAACTGTTGTCAGTGACAAACGTAGGGTTAGTCTCTGTAGAGCTGTAAATACAAATTTCTGTCTCCCGTAAATGAGGCTCTGCTGAAGCATAAAGTAGTTCATCTTGTTCGTCTCCAATTTTGATTAACTGGCCGGCTCAAACGTGCACCGAAAACAAGTCGACGCAGTAGACAATACCGCTAATCCTTTTAGTTTTTCCAGAAGTATTGGTGCATTGTTTCGTTTTGGGATGTCCTTCAGCTGTGCCGTATGTATACTTTAGTTTTCGTTCAGCAATAAAGTTTGGATCATGTCCAAAGATCACGGCTCCTTTAATAATGCTAAGCTCTGCGTCTAGTGGTATGACGACCTCATGTTTTGGAAAATTTTCCCGCATCGCCTCTTGCAGAAGAAGCGAATTAGAAAACCCTCCAACCATCAGAATCTTTGTGCAAGCTGTTACATCGCGATGATTTAGAATTTGTGAGATTATTTTGACGGTCTCACTTATTGCGTAATAAAAGAAATCATACCCGATTTCTGAATTGCCTCTTTGATCGTAATTCCGTATTTAGCTTTTATCACTTCGCCAACCGCACTCGGTAGTGTAATGGTCACCATTTTTTCCAAGTCGGCTGGGGTTATTCTTTTTTTCAGCTCAAAGTTAGCGCAGAGATCCTGGTAATCTTCCATGTATTCTTCCATCAGTACTTCCATAACCCCTTTTCTTATGAACAGTTTAAATATTAATGTAAATATGCATTTATGCATGAATAAGTCTTATTTAATGTAACATTCCATATATATTGTAAAGATTTACAAAATTTTATATTTTAGTGTTCTGATTTGCAAGTTTTTGGCATACCACAGAAGTTCAGATCATACTACATTTCTTTCCTTACAAAATTTGATAATTTCACGTTTCTTGGTCAAGGGACTCCGTAATACGAGGACTTTGTTTGAGGTTTCATCAAGGTAGATGTGAAAAGCTGTGAGTCGGACAAAATTTGTAGACAATACGTGGTCAAGCTCCATTAATCATTTGCAAGCTTACATGTTATTGTGCTCGGCGTGTGAAATGTTCAAGATTTACCTTTTAATCGTACTATCTATTCATATATTTGTTTTACAAGTGTTTGGATTGCAAGTAGTTTACTTTTAACGTTTAACTATACAATTTAAGACATGCAAGATCAAACATACCAAATACATGTACTTGCTCTAGAAACTTGTAGAATTCTCTATCTACTTTTGTGCCTCCCCAGTCTCCACCTGAAGCAAGGTGTTTCTCCAGCAGCCGACCATGTTCACCTATTTCGTGAACAGTTATATCAACTGTACCACCTGGAAATAAATAGAACTAAGAAATTGCAAACCAAATTGTTCAACTTTGTGTTTTTAACATTTGTTTGAAATGCAGCAACCATAAATAAAAAGCAAGCGAGCCTGCAGTATTTTCATATTTGTCGTATTAGATGGCTTTCAAAGTTTATCCCCTTTTGTACTTGAATTTCGCCACAAAACCTTTTTAACGTTAACAATAACTTTACCATTTGAAAGAATTCTTATTATTAAAACTTTCCAATCATATCGCTTATGACAACACAGTCATGATGATGGGCAAAATTCGTTAGGGCAAGGTCATATTTGACAGAGTTATGTAACTTTTTGTACTTGGATTTAGTCATGATAACTTAACATTGGCTATAACTTTGCAATTTCTTTAAATCTGTTCGTCATACTTTCAAATTGTTTTGCTTATGATTATGGGATGTTTTGATGTTAAAATTGTTAGGTCAAGCTCACATCTGCAGCTGTTAATTTGCCCCTCTTCGTACTTTTGGAGTTTTTATTCTGACAAAGTACTTGTTAGGGACACACGTGCTCATCTGAACCCATATCTAAATTTAGTAACATAATATTATTACGTAATCATTGTAAATATATAATACTTTGACAAGAGTAAATATATTTCAGATTTTAAGATTTGTTTTATTATCAAAAAATAAAACTGTCTTGTGAATATCGTTAATAGTCATAATTTATCGATCCAGGCAATAACTATAAATTTGTGTTAGATTACTTATTAGGTAGTTTAGTTAAACTCCGACCTATTATTAAACGGCAAAGCATACGCAGTAGAAGTGGGTATTGCCGTTGCAGCATTAGTAGTCGAAATAATATATTATTATATTAGCAACAATAGATACAGTGACGGTAAAGTTAATATTTTTCAGCCGTAATTATGAAATCCACTCGACTTAAATTCCTGGCCTCGCACCTTTTGTTGTCGTCTGCCATTTTGCCTTAAATTTTGGGTAAATGGGCATTATTACGCCGATATCCTTATTTGTAAAGCGGTATGCGCAGGGATAATTTAAATCATAACAAAGAACAATTATGTAATGTTTTTAAAGTTGAAAAAAAATTATCTAAATTTTTAAAGATAAAATTCGAATCGACATTTCCATTCACAATCTCCTTCGCAGAGTTGTCGTTCCTTACACTCACTTTACATCTCTGCGAAAGGCTCAATGTCAAGATTTTTGACATAACTCGACAGCCTTATTTTATACAGTTATAAATATGAATATGAAAGCTTGCCGTTAAACAAATGACAGATATCTTCACAATCTTTCATTCAAACGAAAGAAACCCAAGCAATTTTAATTGTAATTGGCGAACTATTTTTTTGAGTTAAAGTAAAAATAGTTGAAAGTCGTCCCAGCCTATAACAGAGGTGAATGTAATGAGCCGATAGTGTAAGAGAGTGTTCCATTCAAGCCATGACGCAAATAATTCAGTGTTGGCATACAAGTAATTTTGAGGTTCTCAACTTGAAAATATAACCGTTTTGAA
The DNA here is from genome assembly GCA_038501625.1 of Corbicula japonica. Lineage (NCBI taxonomy): Eukaryota > Metazoa > Mollusca > Bivalvia > Venerida > Cyrenidae > Corbicula > Corbicula japonica. The sequence continues at coordinate 217,468 of JAZAYU010000569.1, read as the reverse complement.
TAAACTGAGAAAAATAAATGAAAAAAAAACAATGTTTTTATTCGGTTCTGACTGAGAAATGCTTTACAGTATAAAAAAATCAATTATTTGGTTTCTTGACAGAGTATGTGACGATATATTGCCGGTCTGGGTGTCATATTATCCCTTGCCTGCAGCTCGGGTAATATGACCCCAAGACAGGCAATATATCCTCACATACCCCTTTAAGAAACCAAAAAACTGTATATTCTTGTCGGAAGGGAGGTGGAAATGTTTATGTTGCAGTGATCCAGCACACACAAACGATATAGCAAAGACAAACTATGATTCTAAATTAATATGTTATCCGATAACAAACAGTGAGAAATAAACTTACAAATGGAAATCATATGGGGAGAAAGATATTGCAATATCATTAAAGTAATGGTGTATGTTTATATGAAGAACAATAAGTAAACCTGTTATTTTTATTCCTGCCACCATTTTTGCTTGACCATGTCATTAGATTTTTATGTGTTTTGTGTTTTTGTGCTTTTGCTATCAACATTGTCGAGTTGATGTTTAGTTTGGAGCTAAAAAGTACATTGTTTTTCAGATGAGAACAAGTGCAAGTGCGAGGTGAGTGCACCATTGTACCTGATGTCCCATGTTTTCTTTTACTCTCCACATTTTGGCTATGTGGGGAGGCCATGTCTTCTGTCTGAATATGTCAATTTCTTATATGTATATTTCATATTGTTACACTGTGTACTTTTCCTAGTAAGTAGTACAACGTATAGGAAACTTACCTCCTGCATCCACAATCATGTACTTTGTTCCTTCCAACAATCCAGAAAACGATCCTTTAATCTCTGGCGAAGGTAGACATCTGCAGTATATTGAAGCAGCTTCTGGTTCTAGACAAATGTACAATTTCTCGCTTGGTATTCCAGCCTTTGAGTTATAAAAGAAAAAAGAACACATATATGAGTATATTACTTTTAAATCATTGGCTATTAAATCTTCGGATGTATGAGTAATCAATATCAATTATAATAATAACACGAATCAATTGACTTTTAACATCCAATAACATTTAATTGGAAGAAATATGCTATCTTAAATAAATACTTTATAAGAATGAAATCGTTTTTAATTTTAAGTCTAAACAGATCAAAAGCTTACTTCTTGAGCTGCTTCACGCATGAACTGCTTAGCTGCATCATCCCATATTGCCGGCACAGTCAAAACCCGTTGAATGTCGCTTTTCTCTGGCTTCATGTAAGATTTTCCTTCTAACTCTGTTTCATTTTCTTTTGATTTTCCTTCGTTACTTGTGCCTCTCACAAGTGTGTTCAACAAATCGGTTTTAAGAAACTCAATCGCTAACGAAAATATCTTTAAAGCTTTCATCTTCTTGCCCGACACATCGTTCAGCTCTAGATCCCTACCTATATGCTTTAAATGAATTAATAAAAATTACCATAGTTATGCGAACTTGTTTAGGCTGCAAACATAGCTTCACTCACCAACTTATGTCTTTTTCATTCATCCTGTCACTATTTTAATAAAACACTTTGTTGACCATTTTTCAATAAACATATATTATTACACTCTTACACATCAACTTAAAAAAACGAACGTTTTGAAGTGTATTATGCTCATAAATTCAGAATTTCACGTGCTGAAATGCTCATACTGAAACATTTTATTATATGACGAGCTAAGCCGAGTATGTAACAAAGTCAGTTTAAAAAACCGAATGGAGAGGGTTCTAGAAAAATAGTCCGCCTGCGATATATACACTCAACAAAAGTTCTAATGTGTCATCAATTGTATTTGTTTACAATGTATGCTAGTTTCCTTTCTTCCTTACATCAAGAGAGGTTGTGGAAAGAACTGTTTTGTCTTGAAATCAATTCTCTAATGTCTTTTTAATCTTTATTGATTGTTTTCTTAAATGAATCCAATACCATTTACTTACACCGCAGGGTCAAAATTAGAACATTCTTCAATTGAAAGGGAGGTAGTTTAAAAATTGGATACTTTGAAGGGAATTTATTTAAACAAATGTGCTGTTGATTACTAAGTTCTTTTGGTTTTCCTACTAAAGAGGGGTCATATTAAAACAAAACAAGAAATTAAGAGCAAATTTCTGTTTGCTTGACCTTTTTGTGCAAGAAATGCATTTTTAGCAAAATTAAGGATACTCTCTCCAAACTGTACCAAGTTAAATTATTACAAGATTAAAGTTTTAGTTGAAGACTGTTGTTGGCATATACTCATATAATAAATAAAGAGTGAATTCAATGTTTTTCTAATATAAAAATATAGGACAAAAAGTGACCAATTAGTACTTTGGTTGAGTGTAGAAAGAGTTCGACTGAAATGTAACAACGATGTCGATTATCTAAAATATATTTAAAGTTTGATAGTCACTAAACACGACAAATATTAAAAACCTATGTACAAGCTCTGTTTGTTTGTACCAGTTCACGGGCATTAATGAAGCTGGATTTTACTGCCCACGCCGTCTAGCCACGAGTTTGGCGCAACTGAAGGGCCCACTACACTCCTCCCCAGCACGTTCATCGACAAAAGGAAAATTTTCAAAATCTCAATAACGGTAAAATGTCGTTTTATGATACTTTGCACAAAAGAAAGTTACCAATGTATCTTTACTTTGCACAAAAGAAAGTTACCAATGTATCTTTTTTTTGCATACAGTAAACACGTTAGAAAAGTAAAGAAAAAAGCTAGACCTAAAAATTCCTTAAAGTTCTATTTACATAAATTCATAAAAACTGAGCAATACAAAACAATTTTAAATTCCCACTTGAGTGTAATGATACTGACAAAAATGTTGTATACTTTGTAATGAACTTTCTACTACTAAAAGAGAAATCAATGATTGTCATCCGTTTACGCGAAGAGGAAGCGGCCAGAAAAATGAAGGTCAAGCACACTTTTACTAAAATCTCATAAAGTTTACATGTGTTAGTCACGAGGACACAAGAAATTGTTGCCAGTATAAAATTACTCCTGTGGGCATTTAAAATGATGTTTTGTGTTGTTTAGTTTTTGTGAATTTCTGTAAATACAAGTTTAGGGAACTTTAAGATCTCGCTACTTTTCCTAACTGTTCTAATATAACATCTCTTACCAAATGCAAATTAAAAATATATAAGTAACACACATTTGTGCGCAGTTTCATTGAACGGAATTTTGCCGTTATTGAGATTTTGATAATTTCTTTTATCGATGAACGTGCAGGATAGGAGTGTAGTAAGCCCTTAATATCTATATAGTAAAATATTAAAACTATCCCAAACAATTGGAACCAGAGTTAGATGCCAGTGATTATTTTAATGGTGAAATAAAGCGGTTTGAGCAGAACGAATAAGATAATCTACCTATCAGAGGGACCAATGACAAGGTCATGGTGATAGGACAGACATATTTTTTAATTAAAAGATATAAGAATTCTTTTTAACACCAGTAAACGACTTTTCCCCCAACAATGTTTATAACTGTAGCAGTGAGAAACTCGCACTATAATTATAAATTAAATGAATGATATTGTCCTTAAAAATTTTAGTCTGACAAAAATTGAATCCGCAGTCACCGGACCAACAAATATCAGATGTTCAATTGCACTCGCAATAGGTGACTGCATTCGCGTTGCTGAATCGTTTCTCTGTCAGCTGGAAACTCTCCAAACTTTTCTTCACCAGTTTTTAATAGCAAACTGTGTTACTGTGTTACAAGTAGCATGTCTTATGATATGTTTTATAAAATAAAATTACATTAATATTTTACGTAAACAATTAAAATGAATCATACCTTTGAATAGAGCTGCATTTTGAATCGATGAAAGAAGTACCATTCTTGATAATGCATATCAGGTATTAATGAAGCATACTTCCGCTCGGCGTCATAACCGAACGAGTCAAAACTTCCATCTGGTTTTAGCAAAATACAGGTTGGCGCTGAAGTGAATTTGGATAACACTGAATATCGAAATTTCCTTTATTTTAATAAGCAGTCCAGGAAGATCATTATACAATTAAAAAAAACAACTAACAACTTTTTTTCTTTTATGCAACTAAAGAACAATTATATAATATTAAACACTTAAAATATATCTTTATTTCAGTAAGATTTTGGCTTGCAACCAAAACACCAAACGCGTGGAGCGGCGACTGATATTTCCTTTGTGAAATAGCGGGAAAGTTTAATTGACGGAACACTGTTCCTATTTAGTCACGCCTGTGGGATGCTATACTTTAAGCCACACCTTTTGTTATTGATTCATGAGTGCTGCAAGTAGCATTGAAATCTTTAGAAAACAAAATTTTCAGTACAAGGAGAATAATCTGACAGCAACGACTTATGTGGAAGCTGAACGCAGCCTCTTTTGTTGGAGCTGCAGTTCTAACAGAAGTCACATGGCATAAAACGAGATCGGCGTCTTGAACTGTTGCGATGCAACGGTTGTTTACGGAGGCCGTTCCTTGGCTCAATGTCTAACTGAAATCGAAATTTATAGTCCCCCCGAGACAACGTGTACTTGACTGTATATATAAGAACCTGTTGGGGGCAAGTTTGAGGGTGATGCCCCTTAAAACCTGGTTTAAACCCACAGTGGCAAATTGTTTGGCCACTGACCGTTTCAAGGCGGTAACCACTTTGGGTTCTTATTTTCGTTAATTGTTTGTGGGGTCTATTTTGAAACTCCTCATTTTATTACCTGTTCTTTTTCTCTCTTCTTTTTGACTGTATGGAGAGGCTGTGTCTTCTGGATGTGGCCATTCCTGATATGCACATTTGACCTTTTTTTACAGACTTCTTACATATTACACATACTATTTGCTTCTTTTGTGTTATAAGTTATTAACTTTTTTCTTAATGTATATGTACAATCATTCGTGTGATAACAAACATTAATAAGACTTGAACAGAAAGGTCACAGGTGATGACTGCATTTACCCTGGCATCAAAGGATGAACATCAATTGTATAACCTTTTTCAGACACTCTGCTGCCATGACAAATTCCATCGTTTCGCTTGAATATTCGTTGGTTCCTGTTCAAACTTGTGTTTGAATGAGACAGCCCACGTAGAGAACGTCGTTCCAAAATCTATGGCTGCAGACAGATAACCCTTTTCGCTCATTCTTACAAGCAGTACACAGTTGTCGAGGCTAAATAAATACGGGTACTTAGAATACACAAAACGACCGAGTCTCAATTATTAAAACACGAACAACAACAACATGTAAAATGCATGATTATGATTATAAATGGAAGTTGAATATTTGCTAACTGCATTGTAAAATGATGAAATACAATTTAGATCTATCGAAACGCAGTAATCTCATTGTTAATAGAAGTATAAGTTAAGTTAATCTTTATACCAAATTTAGGATATAAATCATTTTAGATGCTTATATTCGTTACAGAGACTAACATTTCTTCAAGCTGACAGTTATCGAAATTAAGTGATGTTAAGAAATGGTGTCTAATTTACTTACAAACGGACCTACAAACGGACCTGTTGACGTTGACACTTCTTAAAAGAAATATTAAAATAAAAAGCAACACAAAAAACCCAATGAAGCCACAAAATAAAACAAAATCAAGCACACATACACAAAATCTGACTATCAGTAACTCCTTGTTAGGCGACTATGTAGCTTCTCATTGTCCCAAATGTTGGTACCAGTTCAATTTTGAGCAAAGGAAAGCTCGCCGAGATGAAAAGTATTTGCTGAAACAGCATCGTTGAGAAAATCTCATCAAACAGCTCAAAATAACAGAAGAATTGTATTTCACAAAGAAAATGAGATATTATTATTTAAATATTCATGCATATCTTTTGCCATGTACGTCATCAATTTTGGCGACATAAAGTTTATAATATAAGCAATTAAAACAAAATATTTCTTTCTTTTTTCTGTCTTTTAAAAATGTTGCAACAGCAGCGAAACATACATTAGTGCTAACCATTCAACAAAACATAATTGTCTTACCTTATGCTATATCCGCTTAATCAATTTAACCTATAAAAACGTCCATATATGTATTATCATATTAAATATGGCGCATGTACTATAGATTTTTCAAATGAAGATGTTATCTGTTCTTGCACTGTCGAGTCGAATATCTGTTCTTAATTCCATTTTCGGGAATTGAATGTTTAACTATCAATTCATCATTTAAACACAAATGAAAATCCAAAGCAGTTTGCTACCATCAAGCTAACAGAAAAACAACAAACCTAACTAAACGCCATTATTTTGTACAAACAATTATCTTACGCAGGCTAATATTTATCATAATCATAATATTTATCTGAATTTGATTACAAGATAAAGACAAATAATATCTTGTTAGGTAAAAGAAAATGGTGTCATAATTGAAGTCCTTCTACGGTAATCATTGCCCGTTTATCGATAAAAAATTAAAGAAAATTATAAAAAATCTCTCAAACGGCGAAATGCAGTTTAATAAAAGTTTCCACAATTACATACTATTGATTATTTTTTCTGCAATATTTTCATATTTGTCGTGTTCGTTGACTTTCAAAGTTCCCATTTCATCTATTTCAATACCACAGTATCGTTGTTTGTGCTGTGTGGCGGCTGTAAAAAATCTCCCCGTACATTCAGTCAGTGCTGTTATCAGTTACGTCCGTTGAAGGTCGTTGAGTACGATACGTATGTACTTTAAGGTACTCTTACAACCGGTCGTACGTGCTTCTACGAGTGGTTTGCGTGCAAAATTTGGCCAAGTAGTAAGATACACGCACGTGGAACGTACTTTTTTTGGTGGACGCAAACACGACGCAAAGCACGCAGCCCGAAAACTGGCCGGCTAGTTTTTCGCTACGACCTGTCTGCGACATTTAGAACGCCTGGAGCACGCTCGTAGCACGCAAGACAAAAGTACTCAGTAAGTGCGATAGGCGTGCGTGTAACGCAGGAAAAGCATGAAGAAATTCCGGGGTATTTCACCATGAAGACGTACTTACCATGCAAGAGCCTCGTACGTTCAACTTGCTTTCAATGTACGATTAAACAAAAAGGGGAGTGAGCGCACTTCCTCCGTGCATTTATCTTACTTCCAAAGTGCGTGGGGAGTACTATCACCGTACTTGTGAAGTGCGTCACATTAAAACGACACACGTGACCAGCACGATGAAAGTGTGTGACCAGCACGATAAAAGTGGGTCAAAAGTACATGCTAAAAGGTGACTCGCCTATATCAAAGCTGATTCTAACAGTTTGCTCTCAGTTCAAGCTGTTTGACATTAAGACAATATTTCTACCAAATTTCGAGAAAATTGGATAGAAATTAAATTTCAGCAGAAGATATTTTCAGCAGACGAAAATTTCTCAGCATGCAGAAGGATAATGTTGTGTTTTTGTAATGCATATGCTTGTAATATAACACACTTGTAATAGTCAAATAATCTGAAAAAAAGATCCTTTGGAAGGACTGAATGCAACCAAGTACAACAATAGCAGACCCGGTTTTATTTGGTTTGTTCATGAGTGGTATTGTAAGGTGCTACACCACTCAGGGCCCCCATCCACCGGCTAAGCGGTATTCTGTTCAAGTTCTGAGTTCAATAAATCATAGAAATGTTTCTTGTCCTTGTCATATCTCTGATTGCTTTCAATAATGTACATTAAAATATATCCTAAAAGCAATGGCATACACAGTGTCAGAGATCATTAATCTTACCTGGGACCTTTGGTGATACGGGGAGCTACACGTTGAAGCACCTCAGCAAACACGTTCCTATCCATACGGATGGACCCAAAGTAGTCTCCAGCAGACTGTTGGTCAAGCTCCTGAAAAAGCGTTTCATACTGGCCGAACAGAGGCCTTCTGGTCAGCCATGGCTTCACCCAATAACGCCTCCTTCTTTGCCTCTCTTGCAGGCGACCCCGACCAACCACTGCCAGCATTGCGTCACGATCTTCGGCCTCCTCTAGGATTAGCAGCTGTAGAAGTCGATGGCGCATCCTTCTTGGCAGTGCCATATTGGAAGCCAAAACGGTAAATGATGAAAAGACTCAGTGCTCCCCTTTTATATTATTTTTATTACCCGTGCGTTCCTCCGATTTGACGCACGATTGTCGTGCTTAACACGTTCGTGCTCACTACGTTTTTCTTATGTTTCTCTTACTTCGTAAGTACGGATTCTGAATACGCACGCTTTGCTTGCAATAGGCGTGCGATTATCTCACTCACTGTGTGCTACACAAGTACAGATCGTACGTGCTCTTTACTTCTTCTTACTTCCAAAAAAGCGTACAGACCACTTGCGGGCCCCACGTTTAGAGCACGACACACCTACTCATTAAGTACTTGCAACTTGCCATCGCTGCGATTTAATTTTCATCCTGCGACAACGCTACGCCTGACAAGAACTCCGACGACGCACGATCTCTAAGCACGCACGACGGGTTGTAAGAGAACCTTTATTTATAGTAATTCAAAAATTTCTTTTGTTTCAATATTTCGGCCACTTTTAAGATGTGTGGTTTCAGTATTTCAGCCAATTTAGTTTTGGGTATTGTTCAATCGCCATGATATATTTCCTGTTTGTTATTTTAATATTACCCTTGGCGTTGTCAGTGATATGAAGGATTTAAATTCACAGATCCCCTTGTCTAAATTCCATTCTGTTTAGTTCCGCCCATTGTTCTCTCGTTTATGGCAAACCATTTCTTTTAACTAGGGTACATACGCCGCTGAACATGGAATGGTATTAATCTAAAAATACCGCACTGAAGGTTATATGTTAACCATCATATGCTTACTTTCATTTGGGATGGATCAAAATTGTACTGTTTATATTGATGTGAATATTGAGTTGCGCTCCACCCGGGGCTAGGCGGGGTGGGAAGAAATATGCATTTCCTGTCCATGAACAGACTCTATCAAACCGAGCCTGCAATATTTTCATATTTGTCGTGTTCGGTGGCTTTCAAAGTTCCCTTTTAATCTATTTTCATATTATCAATGTATCTTTATTTTTGTATGTTAAGAAACGTTAGAACAGTAATGAAAATTAACAAGATCTCAAATTCCATTAAATTATTTTTATATCTATACTAAATAGACACTATGCACTTAAACATTAAAAACAATAAATCATTAGAAATGATGGAAGCTCCCCAAGTATATGCTAGTCGATGACAATGCCCCTATATAATCTGTGTAGATCTCTATAGTTATTTAATTATACTTTGGCAGAAACAATAAAAAAGGGAAATAATTCATAAGTTGTGCAGCGTTCTACCAAAATCAATAAAACTTTCAACTTTGTGCCTTGTATATTTTTAGAGTGCTCATTATCGTGATAGTTTCTGTGAAATAATTTTAAAATCCGACTTCAAATAAAAAAGTTATGGGCCGGACACGAGTTTGTTTCAAGCTCATAGTAAAAGGTTTGCTAAAGAAGGCAACCGAACAGACGGGAATATGAGAATAATATTCTTCCGTATCTCACGGAACGCCAAAGGCAAAACTTACAACAGGAGAAAATGGATTAACATAAGGTTCCTTAGAAAACTTGTTTCCAGATTCTCATAACTAATAGTTTAGCAAAATCGTGATTGTACATGCAACGTGCTATATGGTAAATAGTTATTGTTTAACTATCAGCAGGAGTTTTATCCTAGGGCTGACTGAATAATATCCAAACCTTTACTGGCTGGGATATTTAAACCACCTAATATTAAAACCGACAGAAGATAAACAGGGGAACTTTTATTAGTTACAAACATGTGCTTGAAGACAGCCTGAGCAATGAAAATGTCAACTTTGTTTTTTTCACCACGACGAATACTTTCAAATTGTTAAAAGAAAAGCCTTCCATGAAAAGCGACTTTAAGTTTTAAGACTTATTATCAAGTGTAATGGCCTAAGTGATATATAGACATGGTTTCTAATTAAAACATAACGAATCTATTAAAATACTCCTTTTAAAACTACGTGTATCTCATCGCAGGTATATTATGATGTGTACATGAATCTGCTTAATCCCTCCAGCCTTCAGTCAAAAGTCTCTTGTTTATTGATGAAAAAAAAAAATAATTAAAAATTGGTAAGATACACATTTCCATTGAACTTTTTGATATTAACCTTTAGTTTACTTGTCGATGTCTTTTACACATTCCTGAAAGGATGTCACAATTGTGTTCAACAGGACCTATGTTTATGAATTTAAAGTTAGTTCCCGTTTCCCGGTTCCTTATTCCTTTTTCAGCGTTAAGTTGGTTCCTGTTTCCCGTTTCCTTTTTCCTTTTTCGAAAAAGGAATAGGGAACTGCTACATACAGTTCCCGGCTCCTTATTCCTTTTTCAGCGTTAAGTTGGTTCCTGTTTCCCGTTTCCTTTTTCCTTTTTCGAAAAAGGAATAGGGAACTGATACATACAGTTCCCGGTTCCTTATTCCTTTTTCAGCGTTAAGTTGGTTCCTGTTTCCCGTTTCCTTTTTCCTTTTTCGAAAAAGGAAACAGGAACTGACACATACAGTTCCCTATTCCTTTTTCGTAAAAGGAAACAAGAACTAACGCCTACAGTTCCCTATTCATTTGTCATTCACGAAACTTGAACTGATGCATACAGTTCCTTAAAAATTTTTCAAAGAAGAGAATTGAATATGATGTGAATGTAAATGAATTTGTACCGTTATGATTAAGTAAGTTAAGAAGTTAGTACCATGTGAAGTTCTCGAGATCGCGATAAGGAAAGATACTCAAGGTACGTATTTTATTGTTGTTGTTGTTGTTGCTGCTGCTGTTGGCGTTGTTGTTGTTGTTGTTGTTGCTGCTGCTGCTTTCTTATCTGTCCACATAATATTCTGTATAGACAGGCTACATATAACTTGGTTAATTTGATGAAAGCGAACATTGGTTCAGTGAATGATGGCTTCGTTTTCGACCAGCGTGGCAGTTTTATACTATGATTGTTAGAAATATACGACCTTTACAATGCTATTAGCTTCTTATGTTTGATATGTTTGTGTGCTTTTGCATGCAACATGGTTGAGCCGATGGGTGGGTTGGAGTTTTTTTCACCAAGACAACTTGTACTTGTTTTGTGTGATGAGAACCTGTTGGGGCAAGTGTGAGGATTTGCCACTGACCGTTCCAAGGCGGTAACTCCTCGGGTTCTCATTTTTGTTTATTGTTAGTGGTGTCTTTTTTTAAAACTGGTCATTTTATTAACCATGCTCTCTCCCTCCCTCTTCTTCTTGACTGTGTGGGGAGGCTGCTTTTTCTGAATGTGGCGATCCCTGATATGCATTTTCACCTTTTTATGGGCGTTAACAAACCAAAAACGATAAATAAAACTGCTTTATACATTTTTTTCTGACATAATTTTTGTAATTCCATAATTTTTTATATCCCTTTCAAGGGCTTCAAATTGCCTCTCTTACTGTGTTAAGGCTGTCCTTTTTCTGATATGCAAATATAACCTGTTTGTACAGTTAAGCTTATGATAAGAACTTTAAATAAAACATGAAATAATTTCATTTCGCGGGGACGAATTGTCGCGCAAAATCCACAAATGATAATTGCGAACGGGCATACCTTTGTTCTATCCAGACATAATATTACATGGTGCAATTCCGCCGAGTTTTGAGTTCTTTCATTTTTCCTAGCTCGAAATACGCGGATTTATGTACAGAAAACATTTTTCCAAGAATTTTCTGTGTAAAAGAGAAATGTTCAAAAGGGAAGATGTTTTGAACAGTGATTTGATCTGCGTTTAGAAAATCGTTACTATAATCTCCAGTTCCTTTTTCGAATCTGAATAAGGAATAAGTAACCAGATCCCGTTTCCTTATTCGAGCGAATAAGGAACTGGCAAATATAATGAAATGCAGTTGATTGTTTGTTTTCTCCGGGCAGTTTCTAGATAAAACTTGTTGTTCTGAACAAAGGGGAGATAACTTCAACAATGATTGATAATGTGTGTATGAAATCTGTACAAAAACTTCAGTTCCTTTTTCGAATCTGAATAAGGAATAAGGAACCAGTTCCTGTTTCCTTATTCGAGCGAATAAGGAACTGACAAATATAATGAAATGTAGTTGATTGTTTGTTTTCTCCGAGCGGTTTTTAGATAAAACTGGTTGCTCTGGACAAGGGGGAAATAACTTCAACAATGATTGATAATGAGTGTATGAAATCTGTACAAAAACTTCAGTTCATGTTTCGAATCTGAATAAGGAAATGAGAAACCAGTTCCCGTTTACTTATTCGAATCTGAATAAGGAATAAGGAACCAGTTCCCGTTTCCTTATTCGAGCGAATAAGGAACTGGGAAATAGAATGAAATGTAGTTGAATATTTGTTTTCTTCGAGCAGTTTCTAGATAAAAGCCGTTGTTTTGAACAAAGGGGAGATAACTTCAACAATGATTCATAATGTGTGTATGAAATCTGTACAAAACCTTCATTGCCTTTTTCGAATCTGAATAAGGAATAAGGAACCAGTTCCCGTTTCCTTATTCGAATCTGAATAAGGAATAAGGATCCAGTTCCCGTTTCCTTATTCGAGCGAATAAGGAACTGGCAAATATAATGAAATGTAGTTTATTGTTTGTTTTCTCCGAGCAGTTTCTAGATAAAAGCCGTTGTTCTGAACAAAGAGGAGATAACTTCAACAATGATTGATAATGTGTGTGAAATCTGTACAAAATCTTCAGTTCCTTTTTCGAATCTGAAGAAGGAATAAGGAACCAGTTCCCGTTTCCTTATTCGAGCGAATAAGGAACTAGCAAATATAATGAAATGTAGTTGATTGTTTGTTTTCTCCGAGCGGTTTTTAGATAAAACCCGTTGTTCTGAACAATGGGGAGATAACTTCAACAATGATTGATAATGTGTGCATGAAATCTGTTCAAAAACTTCAGTTCCTTTCTCGAATCTGAATAAGGAATAAGGAACCAGTTCCCGTTTCCTTATTCGAATCTGAATAAGGAATAAGGAACCAGTTCCCGTTTCCTTATTCGAGCGATTAAGGAACTGGGAAATAGAATGAAATGTAGTTGAATATTTGTTTTCTCCGAACAGTTTCTAGAAAAAAGCCGTTGTTTTGAACAAAGGGGAGATAACTTCAACAATGATTTATAATATGTGTATGAAATCTTTACAAAACCTTCAGTTCCTTTTTCGAATCTGAATAAGGAATAAGGAACCAGTTCCCGTTTCCTTATTCGATTCTGAATAAGGAATAAGGAACCAGTTCCTGTTTCCTTATTCGAGCGAATAAGGAACTGGGAAATAGAATGAAATGTAGTTGAATGTCTGTTTTCTCCGAGCAGTTTCTAGATAAAAGCCGTTGTTCTGAACAAAGGGGAGATAACTTCAACAATTATTGATAATGTGTGTATGAAATCTGTACAAAAATTTCAGTTCCTTTTTCGAATCTGAATAAGGAATAAGGAACCAGTTCCCGTTTCCTTATTCGCTCGAATAAGGAACTGGGAAATAGAATGAAATGTAGTTGAATGTTTGATTTTTCCGAGGAGTTTCTAGATAAAAGCCGTTGGTTTGAACAAAGAGGAGATTACTTCAACAATGATTGATAATGTGTGTATGAAATCTGTACAAAACCATTAGTTCCTTTTTCGAATCTGAATAAGGAATAAGGAATCAGTTCCCGTTTCATTATTCGAATCTGAATAAGGAATAAGGAACCAGTTCCCGTTTCCTTATTCGAATCTGAATAAGGAATAAGGAACCAGTTCCCGTTTCCCTATTCGAGCGAATAAGGAACTGGGAAATAGAATGAAATGTAGTTTATTGTTTGTTTTCTCCGAGCAGTTTCTAGTTAAAAGCCGTTGTTCTGAACAAAGAGGAGATAACTTCAACAATGATTGATAATGTGTGTATGAAATCTGTACAAAATCTTCAGTTTCTTTTTCGAATCTGAATAAGGAATAAGGAACCAGTTCCCGTTTCCTTATTCCAGCGAATAACGAACTAGCAAATATAATGAAATGTAGTTGATTGTTTGTTTTCTCCGAGCGGGTTTTAGATAAAACTGGTTGTTCTGAACAAGGGGGAGATAACTTCAACAATGATTGATAATGTGTGCATGAAATCTCTACAAAAACTTCAGTTCCTTTTTCGAATCTGAATAAAGAATAAGGAACCAGTTCCCGTTTCCTTATTCGAATCTGAATAAGGAATAAGGAACCAGTTTCCGTTTCCTTATTCGAGCGAATAGGGAACTGGGAAATAGAATGAAATGTAGTTGAATGTTTGTTTTCTCCGAGCAGTTTCTAGATAAAAGCAGTTGTTTTTAACAAAGGGGAGATAACTTCATCAATGATTCATAATGTGTGTATGAAATCTGTACAAAACCGTCAGTTTCTTTTTTCGAATCTGAATAAGGAATAAGGAACCAGTTCCCGTTTCCTTATTCGAATCTGAATAAGGAATAAGGAACCAGTTCCCGTTTCCTTATTCGAGCGAATAAGAAACTGGGAAATAGAATGAAATGTAGTTGAATGTCTGTTTTCTACGAGCTGTTTCTAGATAAAAGCCGTTGTTCTGAACAAGGGGAAGATAACTTCAACAATTATTGATAATGTGTGTATGAAATCTGTACAAAATCTTCAGTTCCTTTTTCGAATCTGAATAAGGAATAAGGAACCAGTTCCCATTTCCTTATTCGAATCTGAATAAGGAAAAGGGAACCAGTTCCCGTTTCCTTATTCGAGCGAATAAGGAACTGGGAAATAGAATGAAATGTAGTTGAATATCTGTTTTCTCCGAGCAGTTTCTAGATAAAAGCCGTTGTTCTGAACAAAGGGGAGATAACTTCAACAATGTTTGATAATGTGTGTAGGAAATCTGTACAAAAACTTCAGTTCCTTTTTCGGATCTGAATAAGGAATAAGGAACGAGTTCCCGTTTCCTTATTCGAGGAAATAAGGAACTGGGAAATAGAATGACATGTAGTTGAATATTTGTTTTCTCCGATCAGTTTCTAGATAAAAGCCGTGTTTCTGAACAAAGGGGATATAACTTCAACAATGACTGATAATGTGTGTATGAAATCTGTACAAAACCTTCAGTTTCTTTTTCGAATCTGAATAAGGAATAAGGAACCAGTTCCCGTTTCCTTATTCGAATCTGAATAAGGAATAAAGAACCAGTTCCCGTTTCCTTTTTCGAGCGAATAAGAAACTGGGAAATAGAATGAAATGTAGTTGAATGTCTGTTTTCTACGAGCTGTTTCTAGATAAAAGCCGTTGTTCTGAACAAGGGGAAGATAACTTCAACAATTATTGATAATGTGTGTATGAAATCTGTACAAAATCTTCAGTTCCTTTTTCGAATCTGAATAAGGAATAAGGAACCAGTTCCCGTTTCCTTATTCGAATCTGAATAAGGAATAGGGAACCAGTTCCCGTTTCCTTATTCGAGCGAATAAGGAACTGGGAAATAGAATGAAATGTAGTTGAATATCTGTTTTCTCCGAGCAGTTTCTAGATAAAAGCCGTTGTTCTGAACAAAGGGGAGATAACTTCAACAATGTTTGATAATGTGTGTAGGAAATCTGTACAAAAACTTCAGTTCCTTTTTCGAATCTGAATAAGGAATAAGGAACGAGTTCCCGTTTCCTTATTCGAGGAAATAAGGAACTGGGAAATAGAATGACATGTAGTTGAATATTTGTTTTCTCTGATCAGTTTCTAGATAAAAGCCGTGTTTCTGAACAAAGGGGATATAACTTCAACAATGACTGATAATGTGTTTATGAAATCTGTACAAAAACTTCAGTTCCTTTTTCGAACCAGTTCCCGTTTCCTTATTGGAGCGAATAAGGAACTGGCAAATATGTTCAATTTTAGTTGATTTTCTTATTACCAGATCGGCTTTTTGGTAAAATCCGTTGATCTGAATAGAGATGATATTGCTTCAACAATGATAGTTATATGTGTGAGAAAGCTGTTCTGATTCTGATAAATCAGGTCCTTTTTGGAATCTTTATAAGAAATATGGAACTAGTTCCCGTTTACTTTCTCTGTTATTATAAGGAACTGACAAATATTGGCTGCGTTTCATTAAGAATTTACGATCGTGTCGTATCGTTAACTGCGAAAGAATTTACGAATTTGACAAACGCGCTTCATAAAGACCGTCGTAAATCTAGCTCCCGATCGTAAGAACGATCCAGTCTACAGCCGTTTCCGGGCGCGAGGTTTTTAGCGCGCATCTGTCAAACACAAAAATGGCGACTTCCATGAAACTGAAATGTCTTTAATTTTGCTATTTTGATGAAACTTTCGTCGTTTTCTACATGTAGATAACATAATAATAGAAGACAATGATCATTAAACTTCATTCCTACTGGGTTCCAGACCCTGCACTCAGGGAAAACACGTGAAATAACCGGTAAGTTAAAGAACAACCCTGATATTGACAATTTAGCATGAATAGGAATATAAGTACAAGATACAAGATACAAGAAACTTTATTTAAAGTCGATATGATATACAATAAGAAACATTAGCTTGGAAGCTATTATCCGACTAAAACAAAGTAAACACTAACTATCAACGATAACAGCTGGAAAAGAAGGACAATATTATTAAACTTACAGTAAAAAAATGACTGCTCAGTAATCTAAGCTATAGCATATAAATAAAAGAAAAAAAAACTAATATTAAGAGTAGTAAGCAATGAATAAGAGCAACATTTGGGATAAGACAAATAATTTACTAGAAAATAAAATAAGAATAAAAGGTTGTGGTAATGGCATTTAAAACAAACATAATATATAGCTGGCAGCACATCTTAAAACCACTATTAGTAAATTTTATATAAATAGTACATATCAATAGGTACATAATCAAGCATAAGAGATAAGTATCACAATGAAAGCATTAAAAGTTTAGGGAACATAATGACATGGCAGTACAAAGAACAAAAGCTTACACAAAAGTACATTCTATGACAAATATTTACACAAAAGCATAAGACAAGACGTAGCAACATAATACTTTCTGGTTTTCGAACATAGAAAGTGGTTTGAGCATGCAAAAAAAGAAACTAAAGCAACAAATAGACATTTAGGTACACATTGAACACTTACAGGTTGGGCCAGTCCAGGTCTGAACCAGCCTGCGAAACTCCTTATAGTTTTCAACTTGTCTTAGTTCATTGGGCAGGCTGTTCCATACCTGGGCGGCCTCGAACCCGAACGATTTCTGACCATAAGTAGTAGTTTTTACAGATGGTACCTCTACACTATTTACATATCTGAAAGAGTAATTTTTTATTATGAAATTTACAAGATCATGCAAATATGGGGGTGATATTTTGTACAGACTTTTAAAAGTTTCTAAAGCAATATCCCGAGTTCTGCTTAGGTGTAAGGTAGGCATATCGGCTCTAGTCAAAAGGTCAGCATAAGATGAATAGAAGTCATTGAAAGTGATTCGAAGAGCCCTGTGTTGTAGTTTCTCGAGACTTTCAGTGTTAGATTTAGAGCAAAAGTGCCAGACTAAATGGCAGTAGTTAAAATTTGATTTGATAAAAGACTTATAAATTAAGATTTTGTTGTTTGGGATTAAAAATTCACTCAGACGTAAGAGAATGTTTAGCTGCATTGCTGCTTTTTAACAGACTTTCGATAATTGCTCGTTAAAATTTAACATGAAGTCAAGGTCGATTCCTAAAAGTTTAACAGTTTCATCAAAAGTAATATCAACATTTCAAACTTTAAAAACAGGTGCTAAGTCATGTGTTTGTTTGCCGACAGCTATGGCCTGAAATTTGTCTGGGTTAGCCTGCATATGGTTAAAATTGAGCCATTCTATAAGAGAGTTACTTTCAGATTCCAGTACAGATTTAAGTGCATTGGGGTCCTTATGAGAGAAAGATAAAGTGTTGTCATCAGCATAATTGTATAATTTTGATTTTTCTACAAAGTAAAATATGTCATTTATAAATATGTTAAAAATCATTGGCCCTAGAATTGATCCTTGAGGGACGCCCTTTAAAATTTCAAGCCATGTACTGCATGCATCCCCTATTTTAACCATCTGCTTCCTGTTAGATAAGTAGTTATGAATAAGTTCAGTGGCAGCGTCAGACAGCCCGTAGGCTCGCAGCTTGAGGACCAGAAGCTTGTGCGGGATGCAGTCGAACGCCTTAGATAGGTCCATAAGTATGGCAGCGTCATGATCACCTCTGTCTAGTGCAATCTTCCAGTCCTCAACCACGCGAAGCAGGGCCGTCTGACAGCTATAGCCAGGTCTGAAAGCATATAGCAGGTGGTTAAAAACACCATTAAAGTACACACTTAATTGGTCATTTAAAACTCTTTCATACAATTTGGACATGGTAGGAAGAATACTTACTGGCCTATAATTTTTAGTAATAAATGGGTCATCTTTTTTGAATATGGGGCTAACTTGAGCCATTTTTAATTTCGAGGGAAAAGTTGAAGTTTCAATCATAGTGTTTATTATTTTAGAGGTGGGTCCAGCAAGTGTTCTTCCCCCAGCCTTCAAGATTTTTGGTGGTATACCATCATTTCCCGTTGCTTTCTTTGGGTTTAGATTGTTAAAATATTTTAAAATAGTATCCTGAGAGGTATGATTAAAACTAAAATTTTTATCAAACATTTTTCATTAATTTTAAGGATGCTGGGATGATTTTCATCAGCAGGTGTGTTATCATCTATACCTATGTTTTTTGCTATATTTATATAAAAATCATTTAATATGCCACACACTTTTGTTTGATCTGAAATAATTTCCGTGTTTTCCTTAAGAATAATCTCACTTGTTTTATTTTGTGATTTGCCGGATAGAAACGGTTTGATGGTACCCCAGAAATCCTTTGATTTGGTCCTCACCCACATCTTTCGAAGAAATAGTTTTTAATAGATGATCTTTTTCTTTTTGGTTTCGTAGTTTTCTGAAAGTCTCCCAGTTTTGGGATGTTTTATTTTTTAGAAACTTGTTATGTGCCTGACGTGTTTTATAAATGATTTTTCTATATTGAGAGTTCATATATGGAGGAGGATTTTTCTTTGGACATTTCTTTTTTAAAGGTGCATGTTCATTGATTATATCTTTAAGTAAGGTTTCATGTATATAGTAAATATCATCTACATCATCGAAAATATGTGCGACGTGAAATGGCACCTTTGATAGGTCTTTATTGAAATCATCCTCGTCAAAATTTTTATAGCTTCTGAATATAGCTTGTTTATTTTTGGTAATAGGTAGTTGTTCTCGAAGAGAAGATACTACTAAGCAGTGGCAGTCACTTATGCCACAGTTTATAACTGTAGTATTACAAAAGAGTTTGGGCTAGTTAGTCAGGATGACATCAATGCAAGAGGGGTTTCCATTTTTCGTGTAGCATGTTGGTTTATTTACAAGATTTGTCATGCAAAATGTATCTAAAATGTGTTTTAATGGTTTACTTTTTGATGGGGTAAGAGTGTCATAATTTAGATCACCGTATACAATCACGTGATCAAAATTTAAGAGCATTTTATCAAGAGATAGACTTATATCTTTTTCAAAAACTGTATCTAAGGTGGATGGGGGCCTATAAAAACATAGGATCCCCCACTTTCGTTTGTCCATGTTCAGCTCAAAACATATAGACTCTAAATTCGTACATTCCAGATCTATCCTTCTCCTGATGGGTAAATCAGCTTTCACAAAAGTCAAAATAAAACCACCCCTTGATGTTCTGTCTCTGCGCTCGGTCTTGTAGCCATCTACTGAAAACAGATTACTATTGAATGATATATCAAGTTTAGTTTCTGCAATTGTGAAAATGTCAATAAGTTTGTCATCGAGAATGTCTCTGATTTCATGAAATTTATATCTTAAACTATTTATATTAAGGTATCCTATGATTGGTCTTTTTCTGTTTTGGTCACGTAAGTCTTTAAGATCTTTAAAAACACTAATGTTTACCGAACTAACATCTGATAACGAATATGTTGACATGTTGACATGGTCGTCGCCATCTAGATGTATGGAAGGGGAGTCACTCCAGTCTTCCTCTTCATCAGAGGAGGGGAGGTAACTATCGTTTACATGCTTTGTGTTACAGTCTATGATTACCTCACTTTGTTCTGTTGAAAGAATCCCAGACATATTTATAGCAATGTTATTGGTTTGAGTGTTTACATGCGCAGGTAAAACCTGTAAAACGTTTTCAGCACTAGTCTCGAAGAAAGAGTCACTGAAACAAGAGCTGTCAGAAAAGACAGCATGCTCGACTATTCGAATCATTTGAAACAAATGCAATTTGAAGATTAAAACAATAACAACTATGGCCATACATTCATGTGCAATCAGGAAAAATATTAACAAGTGAATGGTACGGGAGAAATTCTTTTCAAATAACAGAATTAATTCCTAAATGTACCATAAATATTAAACTGAATAGGGGAATAACTATGAAATATTTCTGAATTTGTTAGAAAACTTGTTAGTAATTTTTTATTAGAGACATTTACTTTTAGTCAAATATCAATCACTTCAGTAATGTTACAGAAAAAGAACTGAAATGAAAATATAATGGTAGTTTGAAGTTGATACCTTTATAAGTATTTGCAAAGTTATCGATGAAGTGCACTTAAGTGAAAATATAAGTGAAACTAGAAATGTGTCCATAGGACACGGATGCCCCGCTATGCATCATTTTCAGACACTCAAGTGCAATGATGGGAATAATACGCGATACACTGCCCTTTCATGGTGAACATTTGTGTCAAGTTTTTTTGAAATCCCTCCATTCATAATGAAGTTACAGCCTAGACAAGAAAATTCTATTTTTAGTAACAGTGACCTTGACCTTGGACCTTCAGGCTTGGGTATTGTGCGGACACACTGCCTTTTCATGAACATTTGTGCAAAGTTATATTGAAATCCCTCCATTTATAACAAAGTAACAGCCAGGACAAGTTTTCATGAACATTTGTGCAAAGTTATTTTGAAATCCCTCCATTTATAACAAAGTAACAGCCAGGACAAGATAATTCTATTTTTAGTAACAGTGACCTTGACCTTTGACCTACAGACATGGGCATGGTATGTGACACACCGCCCTGTCATGGTGAACATTTGTGTCAAGTTATTTTGAAATCCTTCCATTCATAACAAAGTTACAGCCTGGACAAGAAAATTCTATTTTAAGTAACAGTGACCTTGACCTTGGATCTACAGGCATGGGTATTGTGCGGACACACCATCTTGTCATGGTGAACATTTGTGCCAAGATATTTTGAAATCCCTCCATTCATAACAAAGTAACAGCCTAGACAAGAAAATTCTATTTTTAGTAACAGTGACCTTGACCATTGACCTACAGGCTTGGGCATGTACGTGACACACCGTCTTGATATGGTGAACAATTATACCAAGTTATTTAAAAACCCAATAAGAAATAACAAAGTTACAGAGCGGACACGATTTTGCAAGAAAATTCTATTTTTAGTAACAGTGACCTTGACCTTGGACCTACAGGCATGGGCATTGTACGCGACACACCGCCTTGTCATGGTGAACATTTGTGCCAAGTTATTTTGAAATCCCTCCATTCATAACGAAGTTAAGGGCCGACTGTATATTTTGCTTAACACAAAATGTAAGCGAAAAGGGGCATAATTTGAAAAATATTGGAAGAAGGGTTATGGGTCTTGTTGGTTATGATGTAGATTTTGATGGTGAAAATATATTTCAAGTTTCAAGGCAATATCTCAAGTAGTTTTAAAGTTAGGGGCAAAATGCATATTTTGCTTGACACAAAATATAAGAAAAAAGGGGCATAACTTGAAATATATTGACAGCAGAGTTATGGGTCTTGTTGGTAATGATGTAGGATTGGATGGTGAATATATATTCCAAGTTTCAAGTTGATATCTCAAGTAGTTTATAAGTTATGGACCAAAGTGCATATTTTCCTTAACACAAAATTTAAGTGAAAAAGGGGCATAACTTGAAAAATATTTGTAGCAGAGTTATGGGTGTTGTTGGTAATGATGTAGAATTTGATGGTGAATATATATTCCAAGTTTCAAGTTGATATCATAAGTAGTTTTCAAGTAATGGACCAAAGTGCATTTTTTGTTTAACGGACGCCGACGCCGATGCCGACGCCGACGCCGACACCGGGGCGAGTAAGATAGCTCCCCTATTCTTCGAATAGTCGAGCTAATAAAACAGTTCGTGTTGAGAAGACGGGGATAATGTATTACATGACTGACGTTTACAGTTATTACAACACCAGGTGTCGTCAGATGCTCCAAGGGTTATGTATTGTGACGGGGTGACACCACCACATTTTATGTGAATCCAGTAATCACATACATCGCATTGGAGTGCCCTGTGGTTTGATGCAACAGCCCTGCCGCAGGTTCCACAGGGGTGTTTGGGAGGTCCAGGGTTGAGTGCAATATCAGCAGAGAGTCCGATGGTCAGGATCTTGCTAAAGAATCTTAAGTCGATTGGTTTGCTGTAACAACGGCGTGAATGCCTCACATGATAAAATATCTGTGTGGTTACATAATTTGAACATCGGTCTTGTAAACAATAAATGGTTAAGATTGGCTTATTCAAATATAATTTTATCTGGCAATGTCAAAAATTATAATGTCGAGCAGTGCAATTGATAAGCCTGATAGGGGTGGGGTCAATGGGTTAACTTAAAGGGTCGTCTGAATTGTACACCATAGCGTTATGAAGGTGAAGAGGTGTGAAAATAAAATTATCGTCTTAAAGCATGGTAATATGTTCATTGTTAGGTTGTAGCAGAACATTTTGAACTGGCCATGTGTGTCATCCAATAGGTTGTCCCGGAGAAATATTCATCATTCAGCATTTCGTCTGATCAGGATCTGCACTGATCGCATTTTGGTCAGAAATTACCAAACGAATAACAATATTTTCATCAGAAATAGCTTTTGGCCTTTAACATAGAATCAAATAAACTAAAGATCATATAATCAAGAGATTTATCATCAAATTCCAGAAATTTTTTACTTATGAGAACTGTGATCTGTGAAAAATTCATTAAATGAATTTATGTATGTAGCCGGTGTAAGAAACACTTTATACTGCGTAAAACAATTCCCAATTTAGACGGGCCATTCTGCCAAAAAAAATCTCAAAAAAGCCCTGGTCTGCCTCATTTTTTGCAAATTTTGACATTTTCTAATTCTAAAAAAAGTTTTAATAATTTGATTATTTACACTGTAAAAAAATTATGAATTCGAAACCTTGCACATAAGATGCTTTTCAGTGAGTTTGAGTTTTCATGTAATAAATTACCTTTGTATCAGAAAAGTTTTTTTGGGTAGCAGTTTACTTTAAAGACATAAATGCACACATGGATTGCCTTTAATTTCATTAGGCTATTTCTGACCAAGAATTGCCCAGTGTAGATCCATATCAGACATCATAGACATGCAGGCTGATCTAAATTAAGTTTACCACTAGTCGCACATGCAATAAAACATGTATAATGGAGTTAAGGGATATCACTAAATAGATATGCATACATATCTTTGGTCAAAACATTAACCCTTTACTTTGAATGGTTTACAGCTCACACTTTTGATATTGCATGGGTTAACAGTATGCAGTTCAGCCTGCACATCTGTGCAATCTCATCGGGGTCTACATCAGTTTTAGATTTACTGGATTGTGTTAAGGGAGGAAATATAGGATCACCAGCTTGGGATCATATTAGTTCATCCAGATACATGTAATATAATTAAACAGATTTTCCCATGTTTTAAAATACAAAATTGCATGTAACAACAGCAGCAAGCAGTAAAATTATAATGATTTTATAATAATCAGTTGGTCTGATCAATTCAAATGGTCTTTGGAAACTTACTATGAAAACCTGTCATGAAACTGATGTCCTTAATTTTCCTTACATCTTTGTTGTGTCAAAACAAGTTTAGGATTGGAAGATTGGAATCACATAAAAGCATGCCTGAAACTTTTTATTGCAATGACTGGTGGTTTTATTAACACCTATATAGTATATGTATCTTGTATTTAAATTTTTACTTCAGTTAAGAAGAAAAGACAGTTGGAAGGATGAGTTACTTTGCCGTTTAACTCACAAGATCTGGTTACATACATGGAAGGACATTTTATTGATTCCAAGGTATTTCTGCTGATAATTTATGTTCTAAAACTAAAGTGATCTCAATACCGTAAATTGGGATATTTTGGCATCGTGATATTTTGGCCTTTTTGCCCCATAATGCCTGTGTTTTATTTTGGCCAGTTTAATTTTGGCCATTTATCATTGTGTGGCGAAAAATAAACACAGATACGTTGTTTTGTCATGTGTAATGCATAAAATATTTTAAGATCGACATTTTCACAACATTTATTGCAGCACACAATAATCCAACAAACTGAATGAAATACAGTAATTGAATTTAAAATTATGAGATTTATCGGGTTGGTTTGATAAGCAATAAATAGTGGTCAGCGTTGGTGAAGTGTGAAAGTCAATCTCTATTGTTGTTGTGTTTGCACTAAATGGGCTGAATTTTCACCTGTGACATATTTTGATGTGTTTAATTTTGGCCTTTTCATTAGGGTAGCCAATTAGGCCAATTATTAACCAAGGCCAAAATAAACCAATTTAGGGTATGTGGTTGATAATTCTTAAAAATATATGATTCCTTGTAAGATTATTAATAAAGTTTGATTGATTGAATTTTTCAGTTATTCAACAGTTATTGATTCAATTTTAAACAGTCACTTACATGAACGTCTAGAAATTTGGAAAAAACACATTATAACCCTTTACTCATTATATACAGGTTTTGTCGCATGTTCATACAGTGTATATCCAGATCAGCTGGCACATCTGTAGCTTCTGATAAGGATCTACATTGTTCGCATTTTAATCAGAAACAACCTAATGAATTAAACTATTGAATGTAATACATGAAAAATCTCTCATGTGCCACATGTATTTATTTAACTTGTATACTAAGTCTTATAGAAATGTGTTACAGAGTCATCAAACCATTTGCCTCCATGAAATTTTGGCAATAATAATAAAGCCATATGTATTTCACTATTTGGAATAGCCGGTATTTCACTAATTGGAATAGCCCTGAGCTTAATGATTTATCTCTGTTAACAACGTTAAATTGCTAATGCCAGTGCTTATTTATAATTTATAAAGTGAATGTTTTTTTTTAAATTTATGATGTATTTTTAAAAGTTAATCTATAAATGCCTACTGCAACTGTTATTGGTTTATCTTCAAACTGAAGTTAATACAATTTGAAGACTGACTCATATGTACTGACATGTATTTCCTTATTATTAATTAAAATGTTTTCATTTTCAGATTTATGAATGCTGAGAAGGAAAGAGCAGCTAGAAACAGACAGTTAAAACATTCCCCTTGACATGGATGACTGTATTTAATTGTAAAATGTTACTTACAATAAAGAATTATGAAAACAAGTTCAAATTGAATATCTAGACAAATAAAGGGATACACAGTATAGCCATGTGGTTTCTCTATTTACTGTAACCAGGTGACATTAATGCCTGTTTAATCTGAATGATACATGATTATCTGTCAGATTCTAGTTTTCACTTTCTCATGTTACTTGGTTACAGTAACTGTCCCTGGTATTACAGTCACTTTAAAGTGTTTGTGCGCTGCTCCTGCATGTCTGCAAAGGCTTGAATGAAACTTGGCAAAGTAATGTAACAAAGGGCTTCTGGCCATGTAATAGGAATGTTGTGGTTGGCCTAAATTTGCATGAGTTATGGCCAATGTGCTATATTTATATATACAATTTATATTGTACAGAGTGCATCTTAAGATGGGACACATTATGCATTGCCTATCCATCCAGGTGTCTGTTGTTTTCAGGAGGACGGCTGCTGTCGTAGTCAGCGGTACTTGGGTAATGTCATTAAGTCAACGGTCTAGGTCACATGATCAAATATGGCAAATGGCAAAGTTTGTCTGGACAATAGCTGGACATTGTTTGTGCCTACAGTCAACACAACTGCTGTGTTGAAAGCCCTTGATTGGAGAATGATTCCTAATGATTTTGAGATCACTACGTCAAAGGTCATGATAACCTAATCAAATCAAAGCTATGATTTTTCACCAAAGGTCATTTTTTGTGTCGCTCTTTCATAGAAATGGCGATGCATAGGGATCGCTTTGTCTGTCCGTCCGTCAGTACGTGCGTCCGTCACGAAAACTTAATATTGGCTATAACTTTGCCATTTCTTAATATTTCTTCATGAAACTTTTAAATTATAAAACTTTTTACAACACACTCATGATGATGCCAAATTCTTTAGGTCACATTTGATGGAGTTATGCCCCTTTTTGTACTTGGATTTTTACATGAAAACTTAACGTTTGCAATAACCTTGCCATTTCTTATTATTTCTTCATGAAACTTCCAAAATAAATTAAATTGCAAATGACAAAAAGCTCACGACAGTGCCAAATTCTTTAGGTCAAGGTCACATTTGATGGAGTTATGCCCCTTTTTGTACATTGATTTTGAAATGAAAACTAAACGTTGGCTATAACTTTGCCATTTCTCAATATTTCTTCATGAAACTTTCAAATTATATAGCTTATGACAACATGCTGATGATGATGCCGAATTCTTCTTAAGGTCAAGGTCACATTTGTTGGAGTTATGCCCCTTTTTGTACTTGTATGTTGGCATGAAAACTTAATGTTAACTATAATTTTCCCATTTCTCAATATTTCTTCATGAAACTATTAAATTATTTTGCTCAAGACAACATACTCGTGATGATGACAATTTGTTTTGGCCAAGAAGGGGTTATGCCCCTTTTTGAACTAGCATTTTTTCCGACATTGTACCAGAGGGCGATACAAGTGTTCAACTGAACATCCATCTAGTTACATACCAGTATTCGATAACAGAAATGGGTTTTATGCTTCAAATATGTCTTAACATCAACTGTTTGGACTTACACCTCTGTTGTTCCTTATAATTTTTTACTTCTCTTTTCGATATATTCTTGACGAGAGCATAACTCGTAACATGTAATATGATCATAGTTGAACTTGACTAAAGGCCTTCCTAATTGGTAGCCGAAATTAGGAAATCTTAACAAGAATAAAAGCCAGTATGCAATCTTTTAAATTTCATGACAATTAACTGTTTACTCCCTCAACATATATATGGGTTTATTGCATATATGCAAACAGTGTATATCCAGATCAGCTTGCAAATTTGTGCCATCTGATGTCTACACTGTTCAATTCTTGTTCAGAAATAACCCAATGTATCACAAAATGCAAAGTGTAGATCCAGATCAGAAGGAAAGTGTACATCCTGATCAGATGGCAAACGTAGACCCGGATAAGATGGCGCTGATAACAGCAATATCCAATGGTTGATATCTTCTTTAAACTTTAATGGGTTCATTAAGTAAAATATGAATATCAGTAATTAACACTATTTTCTTAACATGGACCAAACATCTTTTTGTTAAATTTCTGGTACAGATTTCATACACACATTATCAATCATTGTTGAAGTTATCCCCCCTTTTGTTCAGAACAACGGGTTTTATCTAGAAACTGCACGGAGAAAACAAACAATCAACTTCATTTCATTATATTTGCCAGTTCCTTATTCGCTCGAATAAGAAAACGGCAACTGGTTCTTTATTCCTTATTCAGATTCGAATAAGGAAACGGGAACTGGTTCCTTGTTCCTTATTCAGATTCGAATAAGGAACTGAAGTTTTTGTACAGATTTCATACACAGATTATCAATCATTGTTGAAGATATCTCCCCCATGTTCATAACAACGGGTTTTATCTAGAAACTGTTCGGAGAAAACAAACAATCAACTACTGTATGTGAATGGTTATACTGTTCAATAGCAAAAAGGTTTGCAAAATTCTCACCAAAAACAAATTTGTCGAGGGCAGAATTATTTTTATGGTGTCACATATCTTGCGTTGAAAATTTCAAGCTGTCATTTGCAAGTGTAAAGTTGGTGCACTCTAGAACCTGGTTTAAACCCCCAGTGGCAAATTATTTTGACATTGACCGTTACAAGGAGGTAACCCCAAGGGTTTCTTTTTTCGTTACCTTTAACTGGGATATTTTGGCCTTGGTTAATAATTGGCCTAATTGGCCACCTTAATGAAAAGGCCAAAAATAAACACACCAAAATATGTCACAGGTGAAAATTAAGCTCATGTAGTGCAAACACACCAATATAGATTTATTTTTCACACTTTGCCGACGTTTATCACTATTTATCGCTTATAAAAATTGTTGGTTTTATAAGCGATAAATAGTAATAAACGTCGGTGAAGTGTGAAAAATAATCAGTTACTGGATAAATTTCATTACTTTAAATTTCAATTAGTTTATTTAAATTTCTTGGAGTATTGTTTGTGGCAATAAATGTTGTTGAAAAAGTGAGATTGGTTTTACTGCTTTAAATATTATATCGTTATTTGCATCAAACTTATATAGATTTTATGCATTTTAAATTCACATTTCTGCATGTGAAGTTTTATTTTTATATTTAAAATAAAAATATTAATAATTTTGATGTCCTTTGTTGCTTTTTCCTTTTTGTTTCGATTATAAATATGTCTAAGATAAATGCCGACCAATCTGATAAATAAGCGTACATGACATGACAAAATAACGTATTTGTGTTTATTTTTCGCCACACAATGATAAATGGCCAAAATTAAACCGGCCAAAATAAAACGCATGCACTTTGGGGCAAAATGGCCAAAATATGACGACGCCAAAATATCCCAATTTACGGTAATTGTTTGTGGTGTCTTATTTGAATTTGACATACTTATAAACAAAAGCTTTCTTTTCCTCTCTTCTCTTGGGGAGACTGTGTTTGTGAGTGCGGCGATTCCTGATATGCATATTTCACTTTTTGGACAGTGTGCACTTCACATAGTTGTTTCGATTTGTTTGTGATGGTTGTCTTTTCCAAATTCTTTTCGAAGGTTGACCTGGCTAGCTCAGTCGTTAGCGTTGTCAGAATTGCGTGGCTAAGCGCTGTCGCCGTACGGTACGGGTTCGTTCCCCAGCAGAGGCCGTGAGTTTTAATATGGTTATATTTGTGACGACTCTTCTAATTATAATCATTGACCAATTTCGTCTTTAAACGAGTTTTTATGTTTCTAAACAATACACAGTGTTTGGACGAAAAGTTATTACCGTTTTATAGATCTTCAAGCTAAAAAAGCCAATAACCAAAAAGAGAACTTTTAAAGCTACAGCGATCACGACAAATATGAAAGATTGCAGGCTCTGTTATTTATAACATTATTACACAGCTCTAGTAGAAGTTTGTTATCATTTTTTTTTTCAGAGTGTCAATTAAGTTCAAGGTTATGGCAAATGAAGAGTTGAAATTGGTTCTTTCCTTAGTTTAACGGAGATAATTTGAGGAAATATTAAGTTTAATGTTTCTTTTTTCGTTGTATTAGCTTTTACAAGTGAAATGTGGTTTTTATTTCTATTTTAAAAGTTCTGAAATGGACACTTGTCATAAATTAAGCATAAATTAAGATCTCAGCATCGTTTTAGAAAATAGGCAACAGCTCTGCACTCTTAGCACTAATGAGAGTTTCGTTTACTTCTAATGTTCTAATATGAGCAATTTCTATAACACATACCCATGAGTATAAAAATGAAATTGTTATATTATTGAAAATCGGACAGTTTTTGTTTAATATATATAGGTGTTCACATTTTGTTATTTTGATAACTTCTAATTAGAATTCATGTACTACATACTTCCAGAAAGAAGTCAAGTTGTTATTTATCTTAATATATGATCATTTGAATTATAACGACCCATATCCCAAATCACGAACCTGGGAAATGTAAACTTCATTCAAAAGTTTCAAAGTTTTCTTTTAATCTATCTCGATATCTCGGTAACATTATATGTGCCAAGGGACGTTGGTAAAATGTTTAACCGGACTTTATTCGGACAGTGCTGTTATCAATTATGAACTAACGAAGGTCGTTCAGCACAACATATGTTTAAGGGGACGCGATCGTGCATATTGGCTGGGATACACTTTGAAGGAGCATTTATTAGAAAGTTGGATTAATTTCAAAATAAAATTCGTGTTTGAAACACATGAAGTTATTCGCACAAATATTTTCGCGATTTTGTGCAACAGAAAGTTAAACATGTCTTTCTATTATCTAGTTTGTTTTTAAGAACCTATTGTATATATTATCAACAGTTGTTAATTACTACATCAATAATTGTTTAACTTCTGTTTTTATTTACATGTAAGATACTACTATATAACAGACGCAGTTTCCACAATAATGCGTTACCTTTGCAAAGGCATTTCTTTTTCCAACAGTGTGTCTTTTAATCTAATGTGTTTAAATATGTTTATAGTTAGTTCGGATACTCTGATTAAAACCAACACACTATTTATTTCAGTTTGGTAATACAGTCTTGTGCAATGTCTGTTATGTATTGATGAAATGCATCTACCAAGATAGGAAAATCGTATTTTGTTGGCTCAATACTGTCAATTAAATAAACTGGAGACTGTACATAACTGACAAGTTTCTTCTCACAATCTTGCTTTATTTGGCACATAACTTTCTGAGGACTATGCGTTTTGGGATGAGAATGTTTATCATTATCAATATCCTCTTGCAAGTGAGTTCGAACAAAATACATTTTTGTTGTTTTAGCTTTAGGGAAGGAATTATTTATGTCATCTGCTAATCGGATGTGATTTTCATTAAATCTTCCACGAGAAATAATGATGAATAAGTCATGTATTTCGAGTCTGTCGTGCTCGCATGTGTCGTTATCATAAGACGTAACAATGCCTGGGAACTCATACACCACAATGTTTGGATATTTATCACTGCAATAGGACAATTTTTCCGTCAAAGCATTAGCACAACATTTGTCGGTAACATCGCTTTCGTCTACACCCAGTAAAGATTTTATAAAAGTAGTCTTGCCGGATCCGGATTCTCCAAATACAGCCACAGCAAGTTTCCGTGAAGGTATGACGTGAGCATCTGTCTCAATATTAATATTATTCTGGCCATCAGTACTTGTAGCGGTATCTGTGCCAGCAACCGTCTTATCGGCTCTAAAATAAAGCAAAGCGAATGATATAAGGTCACCGATTATTAGTGAACATGACCTCCTGGAATAGAAATGTACATATTTCATGACAGAGTGATAATTTGCTGAACTTAAAACAGCGTAATGCTATAAGTGTATTTGGGAAATCTCACTTCATTTTATACACTAATCTACACTCCACATCCGGTGTTTTAATGATGACTGCGAATCGGTAACACGCATAACCAATACGTAAGCGGATAGTGTTTACTTAAGTATCCACTATAATATTATATGAGTACTTATTACTGAATGAATACTTCTCTAAACCATTATGTTACATACATGTAAAATTATTAGTTATCGACGGGGGTATCTGATTCGTACAAGGAACTGACAAAGAAAGGTATTTTAACTACAAAGATTTTCTTTATACATTCGAATGTCATATATTAATTTACACAATAGCGAACAAAATCAACTTACATATCGACCAACTTGCCTAAGCGTTCGAGCTTTAAAATGTTAGCTTCTGGAAAGAATTCAAAAGCTCTTGCCTCCATAAAGATATTGATGCTTTCTTCTGTTAGACCAGCCATTTTATTTTGTATGTCGTCGACATTTTGTTTTTCCTTTTGGATCGTTACCAACGTTTTACTAACTTGTCCGGAATTTTGTGACATCTGTACAGATGCATGTATCGGATTCAGCATTGATGCCAGTGCTTCATATTTAGCTTTAAGCGATGCCATTGCCGACTGATCGTTTTTTCTTTTGCTTTCAATAACATTTTCCATTTCACTTTCTAGTCTGTCTAGCATCATATTTACTTCATTTCGATAATGTTTCACAGTAGCTTTTGCGTTATCACAAAACGATTGGATGTTCGTTAAGTTTGACAGAGTGTTTTTAACAGCCTTTCCTAGGCAATCATCTAGATTATTTAAGCTTTTCATAAAAGCTTGCGATTTATCCTGAAAAGCATCACTTGTAACAAACACTGGTATATGTTTTAGATTATTGCACTCGCTATGATTGTTTACTTTGCAAATAGCGCAAGCAAGTTTGTCACATTCTAAACAAAGGAATTTAATGATTTCAGTATCATGAGATTCGCAAATCTCTACACAAAAGTTTCTCGGCATGGCTTGTGCATCAAGTGTATTATGAGTCCGTACAAATCTGTTATGAAATTTTAAACACATGTCGCAATAATATTCAACACAGTCAATACAAAATCCAGTTGCCGCTGAATGTTTCTGATCTTTCTTACAAGATTCACAGAACATTTCTTCCGCTAGCAAATCAGGATCTAATCTCAACAGATCACTTGCGATCGAAAAATCGTCAACAGAATATAACGAGTCGTTTTTAAACGCATTCTCCATTTTGAAATTTTAGACTGTTAGAAAAATATTTGTAATAACTGTTTTGAAATGATCATAGTTTAAATGATTTATTTTTCATTTAGCTAACAACAGAAAAGTTCACTTCTGCCAATGTTTAAAAACACAGACGAGGTGATGAGACAATTTCATTTCCACATTGACATCGTGTAATCTTCAAGAACATTGTACTGATAAAACTGCAGATCATGTTCAAGTATTTTATCTTAGTTAACTTATCTTTGCATAAATGGCGCGTATCCTTTAAAAGGAAAAAAATGATACAAGTCCTTATTTTACGAGATGTAAAATTATATAATGTTTTATGTTAATATCGATTTTGTAATTTAAAAAAAGTAGCCTGAATACTCAATGTGATAACTATTTATTTTTCCTGCATTTAAACCGTGTTACTGGTAGCGATTAACTAATACTATAAAATTATGTTTACTAATTACTTAAGAAAGTGTCAGAAATTCTTAGATCTGTACGCATCCATACAACATTTAAAAAACCCAACGTTTCTAGAACTGTGTGATCAACTTGTCCATCTACCTTAAATGCAGCTTGGAGATTTGTTTTGACATAATTAATATACATGTATAAAATCATGCATTGAACTTAAAAATTATTAGATGTAACATACCACTTAGTGCAAGATGATTTTTTGGAGGTTAAAACCCAGTGGCAATTTGATTTGCCACTTACCGTTCAAAGGCGGCAAGCCCTCGGGTTCTCATTTTTGTTAATTGTTTGTGGTGTCCTTTTAGAAACTGATCATTTTATTAACCATGCTCTCTCTCTCTCTCTCTCTCTCTCTCTCTCTCTCTCTCTCTCTCTCTCACTCTCTCTCTCTCTCTCTCACTCTCTCTCTCTCTCTCTCTCTCTCTCTCTCTCTCTCTCTCTCTCTCTCTCTCTCTCTCTCTCTCTCTCTACTTGTTAAACGAGAGCAATAGCCACTCCAACGCTTGACAGGTGATATGTTTCGAGATAAAATTGACTCTGATTATCAAAATTCCATGAGAATTAAAATAAATCCTGATAAACGTGCGCGTTTGCAAGCTTCAAAAGATCATATTTACTATGGGCAGCTGTTCAACTACTTCACTCAATATGTTACGCTTTATCGAAAACAGTATAGATCAACGGGATTCTCAACATCGTGCAAAACTGTTCCAGTGATGTTTTGAAGTCCGTTGGGCATAATATTTATATTTGTGAAAAAGATTAAGTTGCACTCAACCAGGAGAAAGGCGGCCTGATCAGTAATATTATATAGTTATTTGGTTTTTTTGACAAGGAATGTGAGGATATATTGCCGGTCTGGGTGTCATATTACCCGAGCCGCAGGCGAGGGATAATATGACACCCAGACCGGCAATATATCCTCACATACCCTTTCAAGGAACCAAATAATTGTTTTATTATACTGCAAAGACTTTTTCAGACAAAATTAATAAGAAAACATCGATTTTTCGATTATTTCGCTTATTTAATGCCGAACGGCTTAATTCCCCTCTGAGAACCTCAATAATTACATGTCTGACGTCATTAATTTACCTGCATGACGTCACTTCTATAGAAATTGAATGGACTATCCATTTGATTTTTATTCACAAAATTTGAGAATAATCTGATCGTTTTCAACGTTAAAAACATAACATAAATATTTTCTGTAACAATTTCAGTAATTCCTAAGCATACCGCTTTATAATTTACAAGATCGGCTTCAAATTATGCATTTTTACGGAAATTCAAAACAAAATGGCGGACGACAACAAAAGGTGGGAGGCCAGACGGGGAAATTAAGGCACGTGCAGTTCATATCTACGGCCGATCCGTAAATATGGATATACATCAGCGGCAAATTATCCAATCAAATTCAAGGAAATTTCTTTTCAGTATAATGAATATGCATTTACATTACTGCCCATGAACAGGCACAATCAAACCGAGCCTGCAAAATTTTGATATTTGTCGTTTTAGGTGACTTGCAAAGTTTCTCTTTTTCATCTATTTGTAATCGTAACAAACGCTCAAATGGATGCAAGCTAGTAGTAAAAAACGACTTGAAATATCTTATTTAATTTTCTTGATTTTAACTTTATTTTCATAATCAAGATAAATGTCAGCTTACATGTAGACTTTGACTTGCAAAGCAGAAAAAGATCAGTAAATAGAGCTACACATTTGATATTTACACTTATGACTACAATCTTGAGTTCAAGTTATTTTTGGTAAGTTATGACCTATTTAATTACACAGACCTTGAACGACACATGCTCGATCCAAAAAAACCCAAAGATAATGAACTTAACATGTATTATCTCTTGATAAGTTACCTTCAAATATTTCCACACACGACGAACTAAATATTTTTGAGTAAACAAAGAAATTGTTTAGTGTTCGTGATCTTATGAACACTATCTTTATGTGTAGATGCACATAATTCGATGCAGCAATATGCGATTCCATTTTTTGTTCATGAAAAGGCTGAATCAATCCAAGCCTGCAATATTTTCAGATTTGTCTTGTTCTGTGGCTGTGAAAATTAAGGAGGCACTAACATTGTAAATGGCCTACTTTCGGTTTCATTGGCAAATCATTTTGATGTACCTTTTCAAAACCCGGCATTAATTTCCACTGGTAGACAAATACAAGTAAATAAATATAGTGTCACCTGGCTGTTTTTAAGTTTGGATGCTCAATTTGTTTAAAAAATGCTTTATTTACATAGAACAGACACACACCAAAAGGAAACACTGTTTGCACAATAACTCTGGAATGGATGTTTAAAACGTCAAAAAATGATACAGATATCGCGTAAACTCTATCTTTTACAATAGTCTGTGGTCATCTGTTAAAATAATGTCAGAAATTTTTAGTAGGAAATCAAATTGTTTTGACAATCAAATCGAAAGTAGACCTGGAAGCAAGTTTTTTCTTGGATTTTAAAAAACAAACCCCAACATTATTTTGACTAGTTGGCACTTACGATTGTAGACCAGCATATACTTATGAAATGTTGATATATAATGTCAATGAATTTCAGAGTTCTCATGCAAATGGATTTTCTATTGTTTTAGTATGTACTTGGTAATAAGATAATATTTTCCCCAAAATTCATTTTCGATATTTTAGCCAGTTTCCGCCTTTTGCAATGTTTGCAAAACATTAATTAAGATTACGTTAGGTCACCATTTTCCCAATTCTAGTTTATTCGTCCTTTTTTAGTAACGGAAACGTCAGCTGGTCTTGATAAACATGTGTGTCAGTTTATCTTCAAGTACGAAACTAAAGATAGACGTATTTGTTAACACTCAAATCTTTTGAGAGTGGCTACGTGGTAGACGGCATACAAATCCTATTTCTACATCCTAGTAAAGGATTGCATGCGCTAAGTCAACTTGTTGTGGTAGTTTAATCTGTGCATGACAAAGAAGATGCGTTAGTTTATTTTTCTATTGTAATTAAACTATTGGCAATTTTATGACGCCTTTGAATGGTATGCAAATGAATTACGGGTGGCATGCAAGAAGTTTCCAACTAAGTAATCCAACAATATTTGATGCTGACAATTTATTTCTCTTAAACCTCTTGTGACACTTGACCTAACAAGCTTAATAATTAATCAAACAAGATCTTGTGTTAACCAAAACTCAATTTAAAAGGGATTAAAAAAATTTTTCGAATGTTTGCAATGTTAAAGTCATACTAACAAAAGTCGGGTTTTTAAAACTCTCTGTGAAAGTCAAACACTGACAATCCTCGGCAAACGTATTTTCTGACAACTAGGTAAAACATACATCTATTTTTTCCTGTACATTTTATCAAATCT
Source organism: Corbicula japonica (assembly GCA_038501625.1). Taxonomy (NCBI): domain Eukaryota; kingdom Metazoa; phylum Mollusca; class Bivalvia; order Venerida; family Cyrenidae; genus Corbicula; species Corbicula japonica. Next base: position 181,107 of record JAZAYU010000569.1, on the reverse strand, counting down.
GAAAAAAAAATCTAACAAATACCGCATAAAATTTAATTAAATAAAATGTAGTGGTCATCATTACTATTGAAGTCTTCAAGTAGCCTTTATGGAATTATAAATAAATATGTTGGACTTACTTACTACAAAATCCCGATACTTATGGTATCGCAAACATTGCAAATGGTGAAAATAGGCTAAAATTTCAAAAAATGAATTTTTGGGGAAATACTTATTGCCACCTAGATTTTAGTTATTAAATGTATTTAGCTATGGATGTAGTAAATGTTTGCAAGCTCAATTTAGTCTAATTCATGTTCTAATGTTCTAATTACCAAGCACATATTAAAACAAAAGAAAAGCCATTTGCATGAGAACTCTGAAAATCATTAACAATATACCAAACTAATACCTGAAATAAGTATATGCTGGTCTACAATGTTTAGTGCCAATTCGTCAAAATAATGTTAGGGTTTTCAAGAAATTCAAGGAAATCTTACTTCCTGATTCAAAGTGAAAGTAGACGTGAAAGTAGGAAGTAAGTTTTCCTTGAATTTCTTCAAAACCCTAACATTATTTTGACGGATTGGCTCTAAAAATTGTAGACCAGCATATACTTATTTCAGGTATTAGTTGCTTTGGTATATTGTTTATGAATTTCAGAGTTCTCATGCAAATGGTTTTTCTTTTGTTTTAGTATGTGCTTGGTAATTAGAATATGAATTAGACTAAATTGAGCTTGCAAACATTTACTACATCCATAGCTAAATACATTTCTTTACTAAAATCTAGGTGGCAATAAGTATTTCCCCCAAAATTCCTTTTTTTTTAGAAATTTTAGCATGTTTTCGCCATTTGCAATGTTTGCGACCTCTTAAATTTGTAAAAGTTCGCATTAGATAACTGTTGGTTAAATAATGTGACCGTTTTGAATTTGGCGGTTTAAAAATGACAGCTAGCCTTGGTTAAAATAAAGTATAACCCAGAGCTAGCATAACGTTTGGATATTGTTCGATCACTTTAACGATACATGTATACTTTTACTGTGATATGCAGCATGTATATATTCTCTGTTTAAAATATTGCAGTCCAAAATAAAAAGGGAAAATCTTTTTTTCCCTTTTGAAATCAGTTTTGCTACAGAACGATTTTTCAAGGCAAACAGCTGTCTATATCCGACGTTTTGCTCTATAAATGTAGTGGATGTTGATCATTTCAGAAGAAATTTCTGCTGAAAATCTCTTAAAGGTCCAAAATAAAGAATATAGGAACAGTGGAAATTAATAATAACCCTTGATTCTATATAATTTCACTCTCATAGCAGTAATATCTGTTCAAATTGCAATATCTTTATATTTCTATCAGAAATTTCTGCTGGAAATTTTACCGAAACAAATGTGGTGGAAAAAATGCTTTGAACTTTCCAGCAGAAATTTCTGCCAGAAAATTTATCGAAATACAAGCTGGTGCAAATAGTTTATTGCATTTTCCAGCAGAAATTTCTGCCAGAAAATTTATCGAAATACTGGTGCAAAAAGTTTATTGCACTTTCCAGCAGAAATTTCAGCTGTAACCTTTACCGAAATGTGCAGAAAATTTTTTCAGCAAACAATTCAATTAAAAATATAAAAATAATATAAATTATGAAACAACGTCGTAAGATCATTAAAAGTTGAATTATTTTGGTCGTTCAAACATAAATTATGAGCACAACAATGTATTTGTATAGCTTTTCGTTCAATAATTGTCGATATGAAGACTTAATTAACGTCTAACATAAACATCAAAAAATTAAAAAAGTACAGTAAAATAAATAAATCTAAGAAATCTACGTCATATATCTAATTTTAATAAGGACAAAAACGTAAATTTAATGGTTCATTAATTTAAAGAACTATAAGAATACAAGTCTGTAAAATATACGTTTGTATGATCATACTTGTTTACTTAAAATATATTTCCATAAATAAAGATTATGCTTAGAAAACTTCTTTTAGTCGACTTAAAGCCATGTGTTTTACAGAATCATTTCATTCCTATAACATTCCCAAATGAAATTTATGAAAGGCAACGATTCACACATTTGTCGGAATGATCCATAGATGTGTGAAGAGAATCTTCCAAAAACGAATCACAAATAATGACAGAACTTAACTACTGTAGCATTTAAGTGTATTGGTCATCAATATCGTCTACAACAGGTGACTCATTATGGTTTTTGGGTCGGCACGACCCAGTTTAGCCGGTTTTCGACAATCGTTTTGAATTACTGCAAACCTAACAATTTAGGGTTGCATGCAAGACTGTCGTACCTCCTTCTTTATTTCAATGTTGTTACGACAGTATTGCGTGCTACCCTAGAATATAGTTCTTAGTTTCAAAAAGTAAGTCAATGCTGCAGAGCGGTCAATTTTGTAATGCTGTGCAAAATGATAAAAGTTATATTTAAACATATGGAATCAATCAATATTTGAAGAAATTTAACTCGTGGAACGTCAGACAAGATTTTGAGACATGAACGCGCATGAATACCTAATGGCGGATCGCCATATTGGATTCGACAACACTCAATTAAGACGAAAAATCCATCGCAATCAACTGAATAGTAAGTATTTATCGAGTTATTTTCGTGATGCAATGTTTTATAACACCCAGGTTACATTTGAATGTATATAGACAATAGCATTTCTCTTTGTAAATAGAATTTCATATGGAAAATGGAGGTGGATTTGGTGGTTTACGAATGGTAACGTTACAAAATCTTTGTAAAACTGAAACTTTATATTCTTCTTCCAGAATACTGACCGTCTTCAACAGTTGACTGAAATTTACCATGTTTAGATTCGAAAGACTATACCGCAGTAAACGAGATTTTGGCTCTTTAGGTTTTATTAAACGTTACGTCCCGTTACGTCATTTAATGCACTCTCCAAAATGAAAGTAGGAGTTTCCGCTGAGTAGGACGAGGCAAAACTTTTTTTTTTAATTTAGGGCCCTAATCATTGTGGCTATTTATTGTGGAACCTTGTAGCGATGTAGGTAATAAAATCATTTCAATGTATTGCATTGAAAGAAGTCGGATTTTGTACGATTAACGAATATCGTGTAAGATTTTTATAAAAATTTCCATTTGAATGCTTCAAACATAAAGCATCTGATTCACAATGATTTATTTTTAACACATTTAGATCTGTTGAAAATTGTGTTTAAAGTAAGTTTAAAATCATACATGAATTAATTTAACAGATATATTAATGAATGCATTTTATGCATTTGATCAAAAGAACCTGAATTTCCATTGGCATCAGATAATATCCAGATCTGACATGAATGCAATTTTCCCATATCATAACCCATTCCCAAATCATAACCAGCTGCATAGTTGACACAGGGTTTTCTGAATAATTGCACATTATATGTAGACCTTCTGAAATGCATATTGGGAATCGCCACATTCAGAAAAAACAGCCTCACCACACAGTCAAGAGAAGAGAGGGAGAGAGCATTGTTAATAAAATGATCAGTTTCAAAAGAGACGCCAATAACAATGAACAAAAATGAGAACCCTAGTGGTTACCGCCTTGGAACAGTCAGTGAAATCCGCTATCAGAAGTTTTTACTACTTTCAATTTTGTCTTGCACTCCATTCAATGATGTCTCACAGGTCATTTAATCAGAACAGATATTCTCAAAATAACAAGGGAAAACCAAAAGAAGAAGAAGAGTAGAACCTCAGGGATTCACTGAGTATACAGAACAGGAACTTCACAAATTATATGAATTTATTTAATAGTATCTCTTAAATGCATTTCGGGTGAATTTAGCATCCTGGAAGAAAGAATAATCATGTATTTATTTATTATATGTATATTGTTTATTTAATTATTCATAAACAGGTTTACCGGTAGATGATCTTTGGATCTGGTCAGACCCGTATCAACTAAGTTTGACATAATACCCCATTTGAAGCTGTATAGAACTGTTTGACATCATGCAATGAAGTGGACAACAAAAGTGAAGGTAAAATAAAAATGTTTGAGTTAAATCCACAATGACTGTTTTAGGAGATGTAATTTTTGTAAACAGTATATTTTAGTTTATTTGTAATGCTTGAGCTGCCATAACGCTGTGTCAACATTGCAGCTGGTAAATTCTTGTAACATGTAAGTGGGTGGGGTACAAATCCATTGCATTTGGAAAATGTAATATTTTTCCGGATCTGGATATTTTCAGATGGAAATTCAGGTTCCTGTAAATTGTAATCTGATGAATAATCAGTGTTCATTTATATTGACATGCAGCCAGACTGGTTTAGGTAGGGCGACAACTAGTACTACCCACAAGGTTTAGCCAGACTGGTTTAGGTGGGGCGACTACTACCCACAAGGTTCATGCTCTGGGCCCAAAAATACAGTATGAATGGACTTAAAGCACTTTGATGTTATTTATTCTGTGTTCTGTTTCAACAGTGCAACAGTAATTACTATGCTGATATGATATTGTAAATGAATCACTTCATAAATTAGAAATTTTCTACAGAACAATGTTAATTATTACCTCATTACCTCAAATACCTAATGCAAATAATGTAAATTCAGTATTGAACAGTTTGATCTCATGTGGCATTAAAATAAAGTTTAAAACTTTCCCCAAATCTGTTATCCGTACTGAATGGGTGAGATCTGTAACCATTTACAAACATCTTACTGGGATTTCCACAAGAGAAACATTTACATCACCCATTTTATGTATAACTCAAATTAAGAGGTCGCAAACATTGCAAATGGCGAAAACATGCTAAAATTTCAAAAAATGAATTTTGGGGGAAATACTTATTGCCACCTAGATTTTAGTAAATAAATGTATTTAGCTATGGATGTAGTAAATGTTTGCAAGCTCAATTTAGTCTAATTCCTGCTCTAATTACCAAGCACATACTAAAACAAAAGAAAAACCATTTGCATGAGAACTCTGAAATTCATGGACAATATACCAAAGCAACTAATACCTGAAATAAGTATATGCTGGTCTACAATGTTTTATTATAAAGAATATTTGTAATTTGAGCAAAGATCAAAATAATTGTTATAATTTTGTGTTTGTTAAATATGTATTTCAGTGTTATAATCAAATGAAAGAAATGTGACATCTCTGGTTCAAAAGCATGGAATTGGAAGAGCAGAGGAAGAAGGCTAATGGTATATTAATAATTTTATTAGTTGACTATTAACAGGGCTCTCACCTATCAGGGAGAAGTTTTGTCATAATTTACTGAATTATGGAGAAGTTTGCAGTCAAAGGCATTCTTTCCCTATATATTAAATACAAAAAGACTTCTCCCAAAGTTAAACGAAGAGAGAAGTCTGGTCACTTTTGATGGGACTACTTCCTTCAAGTCTCTCTCTAGTGAGAGCCCTGTATGAATATACAGTACAGGTATTCCATACTTTGTCCTTTTTACATGACTGCAGTGTAGCGAAATCTCGAGGCATGTCATCACCTGACCTGATCATGCCATTATCCTGACAGACACTACATTGTATATCACATTCATACTTAACTATTTTATGATGGCCCAGCAATTACAATATTTGCTCAGAACCCGTGTATTGGCCCAGAACTTTTAGTCTTCATATGAATTTGATGTTTTTATTCTGTTAATTAAAAAAATTATCACTCAAGTATATTCCTATTGACCATGTTATTGGGCCTCGGGCTGTCATATATACCCTCGGCCTTCTGACTCAGGCATATATGACTACCCTTGGCTCAATAACATGGCCAACATGAATTCACTTCAATAATTACATTATATAATATTCATCTGTGGGCCACCTTGCACATACACGATGTGTTCTTGTGGTTGCTTATTCATTTATTAATAGGGTAATCTCATATGAATGTGTCTCAAAAATCCAATGCTGTTTCTGTTTTCTCGGTTAATAACTTGACCCTTTACTCCATTTACACGCCATTTCACCACATGGGCAACCAGTGTAAATCCAGATCAGATAGAGATAGCACAGATGTAGCTCCAGATCAGCTTGCACATCAGACATTTTTGTGGTCTGATCTGTATCTACTCTGTTCATTAGATACATTTAAACTAAAGCTCTTTTAATTAGAAGCAGATGTGTCAGCACCTAGATCTACAATAGATGGTCATGTGTTAAAGGTGTATCCTACGAGTAAAATGGAGTATCAAAATGCAAGTGTGTTATTGTAATAATTAACCCTTTACTACATATATACACATTTTCATGCCTGTGCAACCAGTGTAGAGATACAGATCAGATGGCAGATCTGATCTGGATCTGCACTGGTCACATTGTGGTCAGAAATAACCTATTGAATAAAAAAAGCTAACAGTTTAGATCCTAATCAGGCAGTATAGTATGGGTGTGTCGGCTGATCTAGATCTACACTGATCACCCATGCCACAAAGGCATATACATGTACATGGACGAAAAGATTTCATGGGATAAATTGTGTAGGAGCCTATAGGAATTGAAGATGGCACAAAGCTTACATCAGAAAAACCTCTTTTGTGTGATATTTATAAAAAAAATTACCTTAAAAACAAATTATGACAACAGTGTAATCTGTTAACTGTTTAACTGCAACAGCTGTTTGTGTACATATTCATAAGCAACAAAAAGTACAGTGAAATTGACTTGGGTTATTTGTTATGATTTAAAATACAACATTTATTATTTTCAGCCATGTGTACCATCAGTCTAGTAAAAGCTGTGGACTTGAAATGTTTGCAAAATTGGTAGAAAACTAGGGAGCAGAATATGAATGTTACTGTAAAAAATGGAGACAAGGTTTGCATTTTTTTATTTCCATGTTTTAGAGCTGCATGACTGTATGATAGAGAGACACTTAATCTATCTGTAAATGTTGGTATTTGTATCGTGTAACTAGAAAACATAAAATTGTGTTTGTATGTATGTGAAGACTTGTAAGACCTCAGTTCACAAGAAAAATAATCAACCTATAAAAAATTTACTGTGTTGTTTTTGACCCTTTCTTCCATGAATACATGACATGAGTGACCAGTGTATATCCAGATCAGCAGGCATATCTGTGCAGTCTTAATAGGATCTACATGGTTCATAATAAGATTCATGAGGCTATTTCTTATAAATATGCAAACAGTTTAGATTCCAATCAATCCAGATCAGTCACCAAAATTATATTGTTTGTGACAACATGCTTGAGGTGATGTAAATTTTCAGGTCAAGGTCACATTTGATGGAGTTAATCCCTTTCTGTACTTTTATTTTAACAGAAAAACTTAATGTTGACTATAACTTTGCCTTTTCTTAATATTTCTACATCAAACTTTCAAATTATATTGCTCATGACAACACACTCATCATGACTCCAAGTTCTTATGTTGAGATGGGTTTTTTCCCCCTCTTGTTCTTGAATTTTATAATCTGACATAGCTCCCAGGGAGACATAAGTGTAACTTTTTAGTGGATTCTGGAAATTAATAACCAAATTACCCTTAATTTAAGGAAAACGAAGACACTTCAGGTAAAATCGCAAGGGTCAGAATGATTTTTTATTTTTTTTTAATTTTCAAAAGTCAAAAGGTTATTTCCTTGGTCAAATGTCTATATGATTAAGGCAATTCCAAGGAGTTAAGGTTCATCATAAGAAATGAGAAAAATATGGTCAGTTTCAAAACATACACCACAACCAATGAACAAAAATGAGAACCCAAGGGATACCATGTCAAGAGTCAGGATAAATGTAGTATTGCCAGGGCAAGAAAATTAATATTATTGGACAAAACTAATTTATTGTCAAATACATGTATTTATCAGCTTCTAACTTCGACAAATAAATTTTAAAAAGCACAGACCATTATGCTTGAACTTCAATATAAATAGGTAATTTGTTGAAATTAATATTTCAGGATAACAGCTTCACATGGAATGCTGTGAGGAGACCAGTTTGACAATTCTGTCTATGACTGTCTGATGGAGCATACAGCCTTTATATTGCCACTAATTCCTGCAATGGAACATGCTGCTTTTGTAACGGAAAAGAATAAAAAAAATCACAAATGTCGATACAAATAGTGGGTGCGAAAACGAGACAATTTATAATAAATATAACAAAACGTTAGAATGTGCACCACCTTGAAAAAGCATCAGTTGACAAAAAAGCATCAGTGTAATTGTTTGTTTGAACATTATTTGCTGAATAATAAAACTATTGGAAAAAAAACCATAGTGTCACTTGTAGTTTTATTTTAAATCATGTGACCCAATACTGTTTGTTGATTTCAAGTTTGAATATTCAAAGACAATGACAAGCATAGCTACTTTTTGTGTCGCCCTTGAAGAAATGGCGATTCATAGGGATCGCTTTGTCCTTCGGTCCATCCGGGCCCACCGATGGCACTTGTTACCCAACAAATGCCCATCTGTGAGAACTTTCCATTCATTCCGTTAGTCTGTTATTGGGTAGTTTTTCGCTTGTTGGGTAGTTTTAAACAAAAGAAATACCCAACAAATGCCCATCTGTGGGAGCGTCCGTCCGTCACGAAAACTTAACGTTGGCTATAACTTTGCCATTTCTTAATATTTCTCCATGAAACTTTAAAATTATATTGCTTATGACAACAGACTCATGATGATGCCAAATTCTTTAGGTCAAGGTCACATTTGATGGAGTTATGCCCCTTTTTGTACTTTGATTTTGACATGAAAACTCAACGTTGACTATAACTTTACTTATGACAACACATTCATGATGATGCCAAATTCTTAAGGTCAAGGTCACCTTTGGTTGAGTTATGACCCTTTTTGAACTTGCATTATTTCCGACATTGTACCAGAGGGCGACACAAGAGTTCATCTGAAAACCCATCTAGTTCTGTCATATGTGTCACCGTATCACAACTCAGAATTTTAGGTGCTGTCTATTGATACTGTGCTTGCAAACAACTGCTCGCAGGATGTCTGATGACTGTGACCAGCTTTGTTTCACTGTTGACCATATGACCTATGTAGTATGATATCCTTCACTTAATTTCGATTGGTCAGTTCCGAGAGAGGCATTGTCTTATTTCATATTATCGTCCAAGAAGTCCAATTATATTCTAATTATATCTTTAGACATATTGTCCTTCCACCAGGTTTGCTCTCCATGTCACTGCGTCTGCAAACTTGATAACAGTATTTGCCTTGACCTGTTAATTGGACCTTAATTGTTTTGGGGTCGAATATCTATGTCTCAGAGGTCATAAAGTAAACTGGTCCCCGTCCTTGAGGCGAAAGTTTGTTTCTGGTCCAACTTAATCAAACACAAACTCTTTGCCAAAGATCCATCGCTTTTCAAATGTGTTTTGATGGCCGACCCATCAGTACCTCCAGTCCTTTGATTATGTATGTACACAAGATTTTATACACTTTCTACACCATAATAACTGAGATAAATACAGAATAAAATATGAAATTAGTATTTTCTCAATATGATGTTCATGAAAGTAGTCCTTAATAGTAAATAATTCAGGGTCAAACAATATTTATAAGCATAACATATTTTGCACAAACACATCATGCGAGAATCAAACTAACTTTTAAGCAGTACCAACCAAGCTTCTTTATACCCTCAGCTTATTACATTTCTTCAATAAGACTTATGCAATTAAATTCATTTTTCCATTCGTTCTTGCATTTAAGAAAATTGCTTAAGTTCTTGTATTATTATGTCAAGTACCTATCTCACCAGTCGACGATGACGGTTCTTAAACAGGTATATCTTCAATTTTCTTTCCAAAACTTCTATATTTAATTTAAGTAACGATGGTAAAATAATATAAGGGTTTAAGGTTCTAAATTGCTCCTTGTACACTGTAATCTTTTTCAATGTCTGTCGTAAGTTCCTTTTGTATTCTAAAATAATTCGTTTATTGTTTGTTTCCTTTATATCCTTTTGACCTCTGAGTTGTTTTGCTAATGGTATTCCTGCAGTACTTTAACAAGTACCAGCGTCACTTCTGCGTAGAATATCTACCGTTTTAATAAAACCAGAATCTCTACATCCTGGTTGGTATGTCCGACATATTGAAGTGAACCTGAAAAAAGACAGTTAATCATTTAACTTGCTGCAATTTGTTATCTTTATAATATTTGAGGAAATAAGAATAAATACTATCAAAACGGTTAGCCAAGACCGCATGAAAAATATAGTTAAAATCTTACTGGCAATAGTTGAATAAATGCTGTTATATTTACATAATAATATTATCCTACCGTGCTTATCATGCTCATTAATAAGAGTAGTGCCAATAATTAGACACCATTTCGACTAATTTAACTGGTGTGTTACACGTGGCGAAAGTGTGCGTCATTAGCCAGTAAACTACAAATCACATCATAACATTTTGTTTCTCTTTATAAACTTTTTTTCTTCAACGCATCATTTTTTATGAGAACGATTTACATTTGTTCTGTTCTGTATCAAAGTGGATTCATTTAGATATTCATCAAACATTCATCGTGATTCATTTGGAGCATTTTTTAAAACATTTAATAACGGTGAAGACTAGAGTTGATATAGGTGATTTGATTTAGATTTGTTGCGGACGGGGAGACACACCGGGAGGTAAACCTATAGTCCCCTCCGATGAAGATTACGAAAAGAGATTCCAGAACATAAATTTATTGCATGAATCAAGAAACAAATTTATAAAACATCGTTTAATGTACGGGGTAAGCACAAGTCATTTAGAAATTACTGTGTTTACTTCGTTACTATTGTTAACATTTCATCAAAATGAGATTTACATCAATACTATCATAATTATTTACTATATGGGCTTGTTGTTCTTCTGTCCGCAGTTGTAGATGACACAGTAAGCCGAATGTTCTTTTCATTTCATATGATACATATGATATTAATTGTAAAAAAAAACAACATGAAAAGCTATATTAATACCTCGATTCATGACTCATGATAACATGAACTGATGTTGGTTCAGCTTTGTCTTTTCTCATCTTGTGTTATAGTACTGTCACTCCATTCCGCAAACCCCTAAAACTATTTTACAACATAAAACTAATTAAAACAGATGTTTATTACTTGAAAGTACTTCATGTATCTTAGCCTAGTGCGGGTTTTTCTGACCAAGTACTGCATGGTAGTATAAACTGCTCTTATCAGTTAAAATTTATACTCTTATCAAATTAAAGATAATGACGTGCAGGGAATCGGTGTCTTTTATTTGTGGTCGCTCGTGGTTTGCATATTTCACTACTTTAATCTTTCGTAATACAGTTTCAGCTATGATTTACGTTAACATTTTTATGTAAAAAATATGTTTTGTCTAGAGCCGAGTAACACATTTCGTATGACACTGAATTATTTTTTGTGGAGTTCATGTATACTGAAGTATCATTTTACTTCGCGTGGGCTTAATAGTCGCTTGGATGTGCACACAATCAAATACCAGCGAATATTAACCACATGACTTCTTATACTATGTGGATAATACTACTGAGCGAATCTAGTTTATGTCAGCGTAAAGTTTTCGTAGGCGTCGAAAATTAAGCACCGTGAAATAAAATAATACCACAATTTATAATATGCATTTCTATAATATAAACATAAAAGATGATATATATACTCAACAAAAATAGAAACCTGACACTTTATATTTGGTATATTTTCCTGGAATCAGATTAAAAGCTAATTGAATTGTCACAGGTATGTAATAAAAATTGTGCATGTTTTGAACTTAATTATGCATTTTGATATTTTTGGTGCATGAAACAAGTGATTCAGTGGTTATTTTCTTTTGGATGGTGCAAAAATATATAGATTTTGAATATGCACCTCATACTTATTCAAAGTTACAGTGTCAGGTTTCTTTTTTTGTTGAGTATATTATTCACTTATTACTGAGAATTTTTAACTGATTGTCAGTTTTTTTTCTCTTTTTCTTAATGTTTTTAATCATCAAATCAATTATTTTTGTCATTTTGGGCTTTTTTTATTTCAGATGTTTATCCTTATTAATATCACAGCATACAATACATAGGCGTAGTCAATGAGGCGGCAGGGGCGGCGGCCGCCGCCCCAATATTTCGACTAGCCGCCGTTATATTTTAGTCTCGTCGCTCCAAACATGTTTGTGTCGCCTCAAGTTATGGCTTCGCTGATAACAGGCATCAATTTGCTGCGCGGGACAGGGGATTAACGACTGCAAATGACCGCAGGTGTTAATAGCACTTTTTGTTATTGTGTTTTGATTGCACAAGGAAGCTGTCTGGGAAATACGAATTCGATTTTGTTTATTGTATTTATCTAATGTCAATTAAAATGATGATTGGTAACATGTTATCTTCAAGAGCGGATCATTAGCGCAGTGGTTCGCGCGTTTGGTTTGAGTCCAGGGATCGCTGGTTTGATCCCCTGCTACTCCAACTAAAATAACTATTCGTCGTTGGGATGGGAATTAAAACCGAGGTCCAGTGTAATGGTGCTTTACAACGGGCACGTAAAATAACCAGAGACGATCCTCTGTATCTTGCACTATCCTCCAAAACCTAAAATAACTAACACTGACGCAGATGACCAGTTTTGATTTTTTATTTGCAGCTTCGTTTCACTACAGATCATGTCAGCTACGATCTGTTCATACCTTGAAATAATTGTTTGGTTATTTTTAATTATTCATTTATATTCGAAATGCAAGAACAAACAATTTATTTTTAATTTGATTGTGAAACCAAATAATAATTCGTGCACCTCTACTTTTAATCTTTCACTATTTAAATCTTTAAAAAAAATCGCCGCCCCAATATCCAAAACTTGCCTACGCCCCTGCAATACAAACGACTTGATAATAAGGTTCAAGCAAACACGATAAAATCCTTAATTTGTCTTGTTCTAATGAGGGTGCTATTCAACTATTAGTCAATGGGTTATTCTTCTTTCGATTTTCTTGTTTTTAAGGAAAAATTTTACGGTTCAAGAGTTCATCAAAATTAACCATTATAAACTCCAGACAAGTTCATCATGGTTACATGCAAATATGTTCTTTCTATATTCAAAATGTATCTTTGTCAAGTTGATATAAACACGATTTAGCAGATTTAGTCACCAAACGATATTACCTTTCAAAATAATAAATAACGTTAGAAAGTATAATATGGAGGTTTTCATGCAATTGTTTGTTTCTGCTTTGAAAAAAAAAATAAATTGACCTAATTCGCATAAATTCGGATTTGAAAAGAGTATGGTATATTCTATGAATAACTTTTTTTTTGCTTACTACTAAAATGTTAACTGAAATGATTAATATGACTTAGGTAAAACGATTTGATATTCTTTCGAACTGTGGAGAAATAAGACAAATTATTTGCTTACCTGTCTCAGATTTGATGCTTTCATTTTTATCCATAATAAAAATTACAAAACACCGCAAAACAAGAAACTTTTTGTTTTGTTCTAATGCGCGCCACATTAGCACCCTTCACTAAACTAATTGAGCGAATAATATGCCAATTGGCCTCATGCAAAATGCCTAGACTGGCCCTCGTTCCTATCTTCTGTTATAATTTATATTCCCCTGTCATCCAGTTATATACTAAGGCACATCAATTTTTCTGATTTTACCTTTTCTTAGCTCTCAGAACATAGATTGTTCGACAGAAATAAGAAAATGAAACTGAGAACTGAAATAAAGATATATGTAAAACTATTATTAAAAGTAATTAAAATTAGAACCATCTAGCTGAGCGCTAGGCTAACCAATTTCTTAGCCTGGATTTTATCTGCTGACTGATCAGTACATTCCATGATAGTTCACCTCACCACAGGAATCATAAATTTGCCAAACTGATATCGCGAATCGAATTACAAAATTGTGTACTGGTCGATTGAACATGTTACACGTTGAAAGTAATTACTAACAGAAATAAATCATATATAATTTTTATTTATTTGATTTGACCAACAAATATGTTACATAAACAGTAATCTAAACAGGTATAATAGACTAAAATGAAATTTAAGCACTGCTTGCAATTTCAAGATTTTGGAATTTCAATAGTGAGTGTCTATGGGTATATTGCCTCATAAAGAAGCTTCGAAGTTATCGCGCCCTTGTTGACAAAATAGAACTGTAAAATGTTTCATGGTATTGCATTAAACGATTTTTTCAGCATAACTGTTATAATCATGTTCTCCTTCAATAAATTTCATTTACCTTTTAAATTTGAATCTATACACTACTCTATAATCACATCGCTTTGCACAGTCAACATAAAACAAATTATTTTATCAAGAATTTTATTGTAAAATCTCTTCAATTTGCATTTGAAGCACTGGTGAACTTCCATTTGGTTATCATAAATTTAGATTATGGGATCACTTGAAAGATATCTGAAGATTACGGCTCAGCGGCCTAACGGCGTGAAGTTGGCAGCTTAGCGGCTTTAATTTGACGGCCTAGCGGGCTGAACTCAGCGGCCTAGTGGCCTCTTGTCCAGTTTGGGAGGCCGCAAGTGTACCAACTTCGCGCCGTAATGCCTACAGGCTGCGAGACCGCTAACTTCACGCCGCTAGGTCGATTGGCTGCTAGGCCTCCAAATTACGCCGCTTTTTCGTCAATCATCAAGGCCGCCAACCTCACGACGCTATGTAGACTAGTCCGCTAGGCCGACATCTTCACGCCAACTTCACGCCACAATGCCGCAACTGTATGCCGCTAGGCCGCTAATTTCACGCCGCTGTTTCAAATAGATTTTTCATTACGAAAAAATATTTTAATAACCAACAAAAATCGTTTCGAACTTCAGATGTATTAATTATCAATTTGTCATGCTTGACTAAAGATCACTAAAGAATATAATATAATAATAACATAATTTTCGCGTTTTCTGCACTAAAACAAGAACAGAGGCTTTAAAATAATAATTTAAATATTATATTTTGTTTAGAAGCCTCGGCAAATTAAACAGAAATTCATATACTGTAACAATGAATTGGATACGTCCCTTAGAGCATTTTTAGTATATGACACATCTCTGTTACACCTTTTTACCTATACATTTAAATGTTTAGTTTGCTAGTCGTGAGTTATTTCTTTGATCGGGTTTGTCAAAAATGTGTTATTTATACGTTCATGAAGCTACATGAATAAATGCAAGTTGGCCTGCTTGCAATCTAATACTCTGGTTGGATTGAATGTTTCCCAGAGACCAGACAAATTAATGGTCATTTAACTGTTATCGCCGATCGCCGGGACTGATAAGCTGAACTTCCCCTTGATGCTTGATGTTAAACATGTTTGTGTATAAAGCCGTGATTTGCTTTAAACCAGTTGTCATCTTCACGCAGCTTAAGATCATGGAATATTTGACATGTGTCTGTCATGTGTATCTTATCACCACTTGGCTTGTATCAACAGTTTAATATTATGTCCCAGGCATTTTGCATTTGGGAACATTTTCGAATTTAACTTCAGTTGAAGTAAAGTTTTGTTTCGGTACTTTAATATACACTGAAAAAAAAGATTTCATAATATCATTTTATTATTTTCACAATTATTATTTATGCAACAATATGGTGTAAACTAAATAAAAAAACCCTGTAAATTAATTAAGGTGTAAATGTTCACAACGGTTGCACGGTGAGACTTTCCGGCCGCCACACTGTACTGTGAAGTGTAATAAAAATAAAGCCTGCTTCAGACAAGCAATCAAATCCGCAGGGTGCGTCGCCTCGTAACTCTAAGCACGTTACCTAATAAGCTAGCTCGGATAAGTTCCGAAAGGTTTCACGGATTACCCTGATAAACGTGTTTGTTGTCAAAATATAGTGTAAGGTGCAAGTACATGTGTCCGAAGTGGTACAGTATCCGACTACTACTCTACTTATGATGTCAACAAATCTTTTTAACCCGAAAGACTGCATCTACAATACCCTACAGCTTAAATACAGGGTGGGTCGAGTATTATCTTACCCGTCTAGAGTTTAGAATTCTCGCCAGGTGTCTCTTTCAAACTTAAATTTCCAGCAATGTTGATTTTGTCGAACATGTTGGAGACGTCTGTGGCTGTTCCGTGTACGCTCCCGCAGTATATGAACATGTGATTCAGTTTTGTCCGAAAAAGATGAATTTCAGATCTTCAAAAGAGTATTTTTAATACAAAGTTATAATTTGGAGCAATTTTATGGTTTACAGGAACCCTGGGTGCAAGTTTCTGTGAGTTTTAGGATATTTAGCGTATATAACGTTTGTAAATTGTAACAGCTGTGCTCGCTGATTCCTGCAATTCCATACGAAATCCCGCAGATCCAGATCTTCGGCGGTATATAAACCGCTGCGCGGGCAAAATCTGCCTCTTGCACGCTGGTCTTCGACTTGTTAGTAACAGAGTTCATTACGCTTTGTGATCTTGGGAGTAGAAGCTACACAGCTACAGTACTCTTCGTTGACAAACTGAAAGTAACTTCGCACTATTTTTTTTCAACAACATGGCAGTGATGCGGTCGCGGGGGCGTGTTTGTTTACATTTTCCACGTGTTCTACTTTCGTTTTGATGAGCTGTAGTCTCGATGAAGAGGGCTGGACCCAAGATGTAATTAGCAAGAGGGTGACCTGCACGAACTACCAAGATGTTGACAAGTTACAGTTACCGTTCTTGTTCTTCTAGAGTTTCACCTCAAACTGTTAATATTTATAGCATTAATTAAGAAATATTTTCTTAATTGCACATTGAATTAATATTATCCTGTCAAAGTATAGGATGTAATTTAGAGCTTTATTGGGTGATATGTGAGTGTTTGCTCGCATCCTTCCCTAACAGCTCTTTAGGTTGTTTTTTTAAATAAATAATTAAATTGGGCAGTGACATATGGGCATCTTTGATCCCATCTACTCCCTTTGTTTTATAGTAAACAAATATTTTATTTTGCACCAATAGGGAAGTATTGCTTCTCTCTAGTTGTGCATAATTTTGTCACTCCAAATGTTGCTTAATATGTTATGTTTGCACCAATAGGGGAGTATTGCTTCCCTCCAGTTGTGCATAATCTTGCCTGAGACCTGACTTTTGACCTGTGGTAAGAAGACCTGGTAGAAACAGTCAAGCAAGAAACAGATATTGCATGATGATATTTAATGTATCTTTTTTTTTGAATATTTTTCAATTATAATTATCAAAACAGTTCACATCTGGCTTTTACCTCACCCTCCTGAGTCTCTCAATGGTATTTTATACATAGGGTAATTAATGGTACACGGCTTGATTTTCATTGGTGCTAATGGTGCTGGTGTAAATTAAGCTGGGTTATGCTAAATCAATTCCTGGTTGCCGCATGAACCTGGGTTCGAACCACCCTATGGCCTGGCTGGGTCGCGACAATAGTTTTAAGTGTAGTCGGAGTAGGTGAACACACTGGGCAAACAAAACATATTGTTAGCTCAAAGACAAGCGTCTTCAAGTTCAAATATTATTCAATTTAGCGCTGATTGTATATTAAGAGGTATCATATTATTGATCAACTGTAAAAGTTTTTACCAACAGTGATGGAATGGAAAACAACAGATTCAACATTCGGAATATGTTTTAAATATAGATCTTCATATTTTTATTTGATATGGCATATATTTGACAATCTATCCTAAATGGTTCGTTTAGCAAATAAAGTTGTTTTAAGTTAGCATCATGTTTCCGATACACTATTTGATAATCACACTTATTTAATAACTTTCTTAGAACACTTCAGCTAAATTGATCTGTAATGGGCTTACAAAAGACAATTAAAAACAATTAGCACTGAATCCAAAATAATACCAAAATAAAATATTAGCGCAATTTCAATAACATTGATAAATTTATATTATTTATGTAACTAAAATTTCGGAATAGACCAGGTGTATGAATTTTACTCTAACTTCAATATTATTTCAATAAAATTCAAAGATAGTAAGTAAGCAAGTAAGTGAAACCCCAGTTACACAGAGCCATCGGTGATCGATCGGTAGTTTTTTAGCAACTATTGGTCATCTCTTTGCCACCTATCAATTGTTTTTGGGGAAAGATGAGTTTCGTCGGTGAAAAATAACCGATCGGGATTTTTAGACATGTTTAAAATTCTCGATCGGTGAAAATATTATACAAATAACCGATCGACAACTTGTCTACAACCGATCATCACCGATCGACAACCTGTCTACAACCGATTTCACCGATCGACAACCTGTCTTCAACCGATATATCCGATGGACCACCGATAAGCAACCGATCAACTAATACTTACCACCGACAGAACAAAAAAGATGATAATTAATGTTTACCAGCAACCCATGAAATATCTATTTAACCGATGAACACTTGTCAATCACCGATGGCTGGTTACACAGAAAACCAGAAATAAAATAACGCATGACAACCGTTAAAAACAGCTACTAACTTAAAATAGATTGGGCACCGACCGTCTGTGTAACTGGGGCCTAAGTAAGTAAGTAAATTCTGTATTATAGAGGGTGACATATTTAGCAATAAACTAATCTTCATTATGGCCCTCCTTACAAGTATAAACATACAAAGATTAAGATAAATACGATGATCATAAATAAAACAACATCACAAAACACAATATAAAATTATAATAAGAATGAAACTGCAAATAATATATCTGTGGTAATGTTTAGGTGTTTTGCATTTAATGGGTAGGTGCATGCGTGTGAGCGCGTCTGTGTGCGTGTGTGAGCGTGTGCGTGTGTGAGCGTGGGTGTGGGTGTGCGAGTATGTGTGCGAGGCCTATGTGAGTAAGTTTGCGCAAGAAAGAACTAAATATTTAAGAAATTTGAGTACATAAATCAATAATACACAATGCATTTTTATATGCATGCCTTAACACATTTGCTGATTCATTGAGGAAATATTATACATTTTCCTTATCTGAAACAACAATGAATCATCCAGTCCAACGCAGATGCAAAGTTTTAAAGTTGTCCACAGTAGAAGCATCTTTTATTTCTTTAGGAATTCTGTTCCATAAACAACTGCCTGAATACAGTAAACTATTTTTATATAATTCTAAGTGTGGCATTGGAAAATATTTTATAGATTGCAGTAACTCAATATTTACACCAGTTAACGGTTCAATTCTGATCCATACCAATCGACGGCACGCAACGGCGGCGAACATGGAACACATAATGCCGTATTTTCAGACCAACACCACTTCATGATCAGTGGCGTATGGTCCAGAAATAAAAGAATTGGTTTGCCCTAAACAAGAAAACAATGGGCGGAACTGAAAAAGAATACAATTTTGACAGGGAATATGCGAAAATAAAAATTGCATATCACAGAGAAAGCTAAATGCAAAACCAGGAAGTATATCATAAGGATGATTGAACAGTATCCAAATCTCTTTTTTGGCTAGTATATTGAAAACACTTATCTTACGACAGATAAATTTATTATTAAAAGGGTAATTTAAGATGCACTATAAGCATACATAAGTATCGTGGCCATCGATTTCCAAAGGACGTAACTGCGCTGATTTAATGCACGGGGAGAAATTTTACAGCTGCCTCGCGGCACAAAACGTTTCTGTGTTATTGGAATAAATGGAAAAAGAAATTTAAAAGCCACCGACCTAGACAAATTTGAATATATTGCTCGGTTTGACTGAGCCTGTTTACGGTTCATGGATAAGTATACAAGCGATTGCAATTGTCAGAAGTGACTGGTATTGAATATACGCTGCGTTTTTTCTTCCGAAGATAATTTGAGTTTTTGATTGACAAATTTAAATGAATGCTATTAAAGATTACAATGAGATGCATAACCTGAAACGTAACTTAATAACTCTATAGTATCAGTTACACATTTTAAAACAATGTTTTGCAAATAATCGCCGATACCCAAGGCGTCAAGGTTTTTTCAACATCTGTTGTTAATGGAGGAAATAAAAAATAATTAAAGAAATCAAATTGCATACTATGGAATTCATATCCATATACATTTGATCTCTTTGCTTATCATTCTTAAGGAACAAATGTAATATGACAGTGGCTTTTGTTTAAGATGTGGCTTTTGTTTAAGATTTTATTAATGATTTGTGTAATTTTAAAAACATAGAGACGCGATCGAATTCTTTTAATATACTGAGTGCCAATGAAAACGCAAAACTTGATTTTTGGAATATTTTTGATGTGCGTAAAAGTTTAATAAATTGGCAAATGTAGATGTGTTAAAAAAATCAATAAGTAACCAGTCGATGCATCAATGTTCCACTGATTTTTAAACTTTCTCTCCTACAGTAACCCCGTACAAACAAAATAAATGTTTGTTTTGGCATGTAAACATGCATGAATAACCTCAAAACAAATCAATTTGTTAACCTCAACTTACGGCCACACAAATCTCCAAATCCCATAATCAGTTTTCAAGTTTTTACTCCACTCAAATGGGATAATGGCAAGCGTTGTATTCAACGGGCATATGAGGTTTTGGGCATGATCAAAGAAGGGATGTCTCAACATGAAATCGCACGACAGATGCATTGTTCACTGTCGACAATTACTCTTGGCCCAACGACTACGTTTTGATTTTAAAACACATCTTCCTTTAGAAATTTTTGAAACTGTTACACACACCAAAAATATTCCAAAAAATAAAAGAGTTGCGTTTTTCTATTGGCACTCGGTATACTTCTTTACTTCCTGTCGTGGTGTTCTTCAGATCAAACCTTAGTTGCATTGTTCACAGTTCCGTCATGAGCACCTAGCCACTTCCTATTGACTGTGTCATTAGCTATTTATGTTGAATTGTTTGTGTGTATGTCTTTTTCTATGAAAATTGTCGAATTGTGTCATTGGACTGCAACTAATTCCAGTGTCATCCTGAACATGTATGAGACCTAGACAGTAAATGAGATTATAAAACCTCGTTAAAAGCACAACTTGAAAAATGCTTTACTACTGATCGATGCAAGGCTCTTCCTGTTTAAATTTTGTATAGTCGTATGTTTTATAGGGAGATAATTTTTCTTATTTTAGATATATCTTAAACACTTGATTCTTTCCCTCTAATTTAGATTAACCTTTTTTTTAAGTATAATACAGAAAGCGGGTAAAGAAAGTGAAGATATTAATAAGTAAAAAGCTTTTAAAGATTGGATATGACAAGAAAAGTGAAATGATAAAAATGCAAAACATACTAAACATACTAAAACTCAAAACATTAAAATTGTCAATGTAGATCGTTTTGCCGGTATAAAGCTGACATGTTTTGACGCTAGTACAGGTTTATACAAGTGATTTAATCAAATAGCTGACAAACAATATTGCTATTTTCTACAAAAGCTATAAACGTGTTGACATCATAAATATCCGTCGAACATTGTGCACATTACATAGAGAAGATCTATCTAAGGAGTCAATGCAGTGAAGCAGTCTAACAATCCGGGATTTGCGATCCCGCATTTTATCAGTGATTATATTTTCATGGTTTTAACCTTCTGTCTAAGACTTTAAAGAAATGATTGAATAAATTATTGTAATAATGAAATAATTACGAATCTCTCAGGATATGTTATCCGAATAAAAGATATAACAGGCGGTGGCGGTGAGCTATGTATACAGAAAGACGAAAGCGAGTCTTTAAGTGTGTGTGTATGTGTGTGCGCGCGCGTGCGTGTGTGTGTGTGTGTGTGTGTGTGTGTGTGTGTGTGGTTATTAATTCGTGTAATACATAAGATCTCCATCTTTCACTAGAAAAAATTGTCATAGCTACTTAGTGATTTGTTTCTTTGATATTCTGAGTGATGAAATTTACTATACAAACACGTACTTTAACCAACGTCCCACAAATGCATACATGTGATCGCAAGAGAATAACAAATAGGATGTTAGCTTCTCCAAAATCTTAAATTTCTTCTTTCAAACTGGACATTTTACGAATAATAAATAAAGCAAATCCTTTTTGCGTTTAGTGCAGTGTACAAAAAAAAATCATTTTTTTTATATGTAAGATACTCCAATGAAAAAAAGTAATTTTACAACATGTATGCAAGCCATATTGGGAAACCAAGAATTCATGTTTAAAAGCTTCCAATTTCTTGAATGCCAGCTTACCAAATTACTGGATTATTTTATTTTATTGTTTAATTGAAATTGATGATTTTTAATTTACTTGCATTTTAAAATTTCATCGTTGGGAGGGAGAGAGCGGGCGTTAATTTTGTATAAAAATTATTTGTTGTCACTTCTGCTACGGCTGTAGTCTCAGATCAGTATGTGCTTCTAGGCAGTCTGATAAGGGTCTACACCGATAGTAATACTGCAAAACAATACATAGCCTTAGATGAAAAACTGGGTCGGATTGAACTTATGGCAAATCAAATGGGATAAGAATTCAATTGGTCAAATAATGACCTTTACATATTATGTTTACCTGTCATTGTATGTATTGCATTGTCGGTAATTAAAACAACGTGTGATAAATATTGACAGATTCTAATTGTATTTATAATATTCGCTTTTACAAAACTGATTGATTTTCTCCATTTCTTAATCCATCATATTTCTGAACCTGAAGGTGCTAAAGATTTCTAGATTACATGGCTTATCAGATACAGGCAATTTGACCTCTATTAACATAAACAAATTTGATAGAGACATGTGAGTTACCCCACAATGAACTTTGTGTGACCCCAATTCAGCCTATATTCGTTTTACACTCAAATCAATTTCCACAAATCCCTTTGTTCTTGGAGCTAAGCGAGGGTCAAAACAGAACAAATGACGAGTTTACATACCGGAGCCTGTCTAGTGCTTTAAGACCGTAACTCACGAACTGTCATGAAAGATTGTTTGATAAACGTTTTCAAACAGTATGAGGATGTTGTTATCATGTTATGCAGAAAAAGAAGATGAACTGTAACTGTAAGTAAATCTTGTTGTTAATGCAGATTGATTATCAGTATAAATTTATTGTATGATCTTATATACGTTTTCTCGTCACATTTGATTTTACATCTCATATGCTAACCTTATAAGAATCGACATACATTCAAAAACACCATTTAAGCATTTAACCTGATTGGATTTTTATATTGATGACGAACTTCCTAAAAAATACTCAGCATGTAAGAATTGGGATTATAGTATACTAGTCTTCACGCCTAAACAGTCTGATTAGGGTCTACATGGTTAGCCATTCATTCAGAAAAAACATTTTATTGTGTCTAGTAAACGCTGTAGGTGAGATGAACTTTGAAAAATAGTTTGTATATGATTAAAGCGCTTAGGTGGATTAAATCCTGCAATCAGTCCACTGATAATGAAAATGCTGTCGTTATATATACTATTCGTTATATGAACGTGTTTGTAATTAAGTAGGCTAAGAAACTTCCTTCTTTTTTTGCCTTATCGAAAACTAAGGAATATGATATAGTTTATCGTTTTATTCAGAGACATCGTGATAATCGAAACCTTAGTCCGGCGGTCATTTATTTGACATTAAAATTAAAGTTCACTTAATTCTTAATAAGAAATTGTTCTGAAATAGACTGGACATTTCCAGTTACTAATCATTTTTTTTCGCGCGGGTTTAATTTTCGCTTATTTCGCTCTACGGCAAGAGCGCGATATTCAACACCAGCAAAAAAACCCATTTAACAGGGTTTCTTTATAGGAAAACACAGTTGCGCAAATTAATTTCCCCGCGAATATGTTATTTACGGGTTTTGCCCGATACTACGCGATAAACTGTCATTTAATTTCTTCTTATTAATCACGCAAAATTGCAATAATATTCAAACACTTGAATTACAAAATCAAATTCGGTGATGCTTTCAGAAACAGTCCTGTCTTTATTATGTAGCCTGTGAGAATACCCCATTAGTTAATTGTTGTTGGAAAATTGTAGGATTAATAATAATCATATCACCCACGTGCGAACATTTTACCTGCACCCAGTCTGCTGGATTTTATCACAAGCATCATCCGCGTAATTATCAATCCATGATATGTTATTTTAGCTCCTCTGTCCAAATGGTATAAGAAATTAATGAATCCATATGCCCCTTTCGTTGGGTATCATGTAAATTGTTGAATGCTACAGCTATTGAAAGAGTGAAATGTTTGTAAAAAGGCATCATTACCGTTTGCCTTTGGATATTAAATTGACTATGTTTCTTAATCGCTTATAACTCTCTTTATATGTTGAACGTTTTCTTTCATTCTAAGACTTGCATTACAAGAGATAACACATATGATTTTAATGTCATAAAAATTCACAGGTCAATACAATTCACATAAGGCAGATTTAAAAAAAAAATATTTAAAGCAGATATCATGTTTCAGTCAACAATATTAAAAATAAAAACATCTTGAAAAAAGTATTTGTTTACAAAAATGTTCGACACCTAATAGATATAAAAGCTAAGAATTTAGTCATAATAACTTGTAATTTCATAGGAAAAATGTATCATATAAGATGTACACCAAAACACTTAATTTCTGCGCCTTCCTTTAGAACAAATTCTTATATAAAAAAGTTAACAACATCGCTCAAGACGTTGGTACACTAAGGTCGGGACTTTTTAATCTGGACTAAATATCGACAAAAATAAGAAACAATCATACTATCACTTAAATTTTGCTTACAATTAGGGAATACTATACAAATAAATACTAATGTTGAGGTCGATATGTAGTTTTGCGGACCTGGGTAGTGTGATATCGACCGAGGACGAAGTCCGAGGTCGATATCACACTACCCAGGTCCGCAAAACTACATATCGACCTCAACATTAGTATTTACTTGTTATATCATATACCCTGTGAATTTAAAGCATTCTGATGATAATGATGATGATGATGATGATGATGATGATGATGATAGCAAAGGTAGTTATCAATTCCCGGGGTAGTTATCACTTTTTTCGGACTCGCGAGTACGGAGCTCTCGACCAATCAGAATGCTTTAAATTCATAGGGTATATGATATATGTATATATTATCTTAAAAAGGTCACTAAGGGACATATTGTTACTACGGAATTAGAATTCACAACCGCGTAACTGTGCTTGGCGGAGATGTATCTTACTTGGTGCAAAACATGCTTGTACAATTAATTGGCAGTATAAAGTTTGATCAAAGAAGTCATTTTCGGCCAGGATTATCAGAAAATACAAATTTATATCGCGCATACTTGAAATTTGGGCTATCAGAGGAGTCAATGACAGAAACAAAATCAGCACAATTTTTGTCCGTAATGTTTGTTTATTAGACAAGCCAATGACAGATACATCATAAGCTCAATGTTTGTCTGAAAATCTGATTATCAGACGATTCAATGACAAGAACAACAGTAGCACAATGATATGTCTGTTATTTCGATTATCAGATGAGTCAATAACAGTAACAACAGTAACAAGATATTTGTCCGTAATTTCAATTATTAGACGACTGGTCAGTAATTTCGATTATTAAACGACTGGTCAGTAATTTCGATTTTTAGACGACTGGTCAGTAATTTCGATTATTAGACGACTGGTCAGGAATTTCGATTATCAGACGATTTAATGACAGAAACAACAGTAGCATAATGTTTGTATGTAATCTTTATTAGCAGACGATTCAATGACGGAAATAAAATAGCAAAATAAGTTTTTGTCTGTAATGCTGATTATCAGACGAGTCAATGACAGAAACAACAGTAGCACAATGGTATGTCTGAAATTTCTATTTTCGGACAGGTTAATAAGAACAACAACAGTACCACAGTGTATTTTGTCTGTTACTTCACATATCAGAACTTTTATTCTTTTCTGTCAAAGCCAGGTGGTTTGCAAAAAAGGGAGAGTAGAGTTAAGTTAACTAATACCATTATGGAAGCTTTCATAATAGCAATCAGTTATAGTACAAATACCAAATCGCACAACAATGCATTTAAGGAAAGCATTGGTTAAATTTTCCAGGAACAAATAATTGTTAAGAAAGAAAAATTATCAGACCTTTTTTAAAAATTCTAAATTCATTTAGAATCCACTTCCGGGTGGCAAGAACTATGAATCCTGTGACCTTGGATACCCATGTACCAGTTACGTACATTGTGTATAAATTGACATTGTCATTATTTATTAGTTATACTTTTTAAATGATTTCGTCCAGTTCTCTTGTAAACTAAAGTTGAATGTTTCAACTCTGTCAAGAATAAATTTTAATGATATATATAAACAATGGATCGTATGCATACTTGCGTTTGCTAATGATCAAAATCACCCTCATAATAAAGAAACAAAAAGAACCGAGATTTGTAATATATGTACCTCAAATTAACTTGACAAATAAGTATTTCAAATCCAGCACAGGTTGTTCATGTGCCCGTAATATATGGGATTTAAGCTTCACAGTTTTGTGCTTTAATACATGTACTGATAATATGGTGTGGCGGTCAAGTGTTAATGTTGTTTGGAAGTATTATATTGGCAATACATAAATTTTTTCATCAGGTTCATATCGCTTAAAAAATATTGGCCCAATTGATTTCAAGCTTGGATTACCGGTGGAAACATAAAGAATTAAATTATGTTCTTATACTAAAATATTCTACAAAACCTGCCAGCAGCAAACAGTTTGGAGGAGCAGTACATATTGAATAACATTTTTCAAAAAGAAGGTTGATTAATCTTCTTTTTAGAAAGTATTTGTGCATTATCTGTTACTTGATTAACAACTAAGTTGTTTTGTTTGTTGTTTGTTTGTTTTAAATAAAATCAGCACCATAGGCCAAAGAAATGAAAGATGCTTAGTTAGTTTCAAGAATAAAACAGCAGATACATTTGGTTAATCAAAGTTTGAAACATTGTCTGTTTCAAACAAATTGGTATTTTAATATAAAATACCATACATGATTAAGTAACCTCATATATTACCATCTTGGTCGTAAGTGGCATCTAAAATCAATTGTGATATAGCTCTAGCATATCACACATGATTAAGTAATCTTGTTTTTTAGGATCTTGGTTGTTATCATTAAAAACAATTTGAACTGTTGATACATTGAATGCAGTATCACATTCCACAGACCGGTTACTTGACCGTTGTTTTGTTGATTTTCCGTAAGGATTTTAACTGCAGCTAGCCAGTACCTGTCTTTTACGGGAAATTCCTTATGAGTCTTAAAGAAGTACTGATTTAATTTCATAGATCGACTATGTAACCATTCAAGGGGGAAAACAACAAGATGCAACAACAGATAAAGTTTCATGTAAAAATAAATTTAAACAACTGGTAACGAAATAAGAAGAAAAGAAAGTTATGCAGTTGTAGTTCTCAAATGTTCTAATAGAAGTAAAGAATATATTTTATTGAATTTGGTTCAACCATTGCATAGTGTGTGAAATGATAGAGGGGGTTTTCTGGAAACAAGGAACCAGTTATCATGCACTATAATTCACGTGTTTAACGAAATCTCGGAATCAGTTTTAATGGTTGAACATTGTTGCAAGTGGATTATAGGCAAACAATTATCTTCATACCTGTATATATATATATATATATATAATTCATTATTATGGGAAAGCAATGCCCAGTAGTAAAGTATACATAATAAGAAACTTTCTAGTGGCTTAAGCTGTTTGCATAGCCAGATTAAATAAACTGATATTTATCATTCTGAAGTGACCCAGTTGGTCTATAAACAAACATCATATGGCCAGGAATTACTCTGTTTATACTAGTGTTGATCACTGGCAGAGATCTTTTGGATGTATTTAACTTAAAATTAGGAGCTTGTGTGTTTAAATCAAACCATACCCATCTGTTACATTAGAGGTTCATATTTTACTTAAATAGTTTAAGATCTGACACTGTACATAGCAAATACAAGACATTCCAGAGGTAGATTGGCAGTTAAAAGCTTGCAGTCCGTAAGCACATATTTGCAGGTGTTTTAAGATCCCACTAGATGATAGGAAATGTTTACCACTATGCTAAGTGATAAGTATAGATCCTGCAGTGATGTCAATTGTTATTCATTAATATGTTTGTAACAGTTGGAGGAAAAAGGGCATTTATGTAATGAAGTATTATGACTGGTCATTACTGATGAACTTTCACATGCATATAGCAGTACAACGTTGTATCTAGAAAATGAATTAAACATCATATAAATAAAAGGTATGATGTAAGCAACGGGATTGCTTGATAAACAACTCATGGCTGAATATAATATTAATACAGTCATGGACTCTAAACTCTCATTTACCCCATGAGGTCCAGTAGTAGTAGAATTATAAAATTAAACGAGACTTACCTGTAAGGTGAAGTTCAATTATAATTCTACTGCTACTGGACCTCGGGGTTAATGCCCACCCCAATACTCCCTCCCAAAGAAGTTAATCCATGCCTGTATTGCTGTACTCTAAAGACTGATGTTTCACACATTGATAAGATCAAGTGTTCATCTCATTAACCCCGAGGTCCAGTAGCAGTAGAATTATAATTGAACTTCACCTTACAGGTAAGTCTCGTTTAATTTTATAATTATAACATATCACATAGAGAGAATAACAGTGCTGCTGGAGATAAAATCTTTCAGACCTGAGAAAACTTTAACATTGTACAAATCTCTTGTCTGTCGGAAGTATAAACATGTGTAGCAAAGAAGTGAAATAATAATTTTCAAAAACCGGTACATTTTTTTTTTCAGAAATTTTAATTCGCTTATAAAAAGCAGTAACGCAATCACGATCGAAAATTCAACTTTTACTAATCCTAACCCTGCTGCTGTGACTTACAACAACAACAACAACAACTACTACTACTACTACTACTACTACTACTACTACTACTACTGCTGCTGGTTGTCGTTCTCCTCCTACTGCTACTACTGCGCCTATTCCTTTTATAACAAAACAACAACGGTATCAGCAACAGCAACAACAATGACACCTACTGCAACAACAACAACTACTACTACTACTTCTACCTACTACCTACTGCTACTTCTACTAGTACTACTTCTGCCACTACTTTCAATACGACAAATTGCTACATGTACTTCTACAACAACAACAACGACATCAACAACAAAAATTTCTGCTGCTGCTGCTTTTTACTTAACAAAAAAACGACAGCAGCAGCAACAACAATAGCATCAATAGCAACAACAAAAACAATTACTTATACTTAAACTATTACTACAACTACTACTTCTACAACGTCTTCTCCTACTACTATCAATACAACAACTGCTTCATGTAATACTTTAACTTCAACTGCTGCAGCTGCTATGTAAAACTATCCTGACCGCGGTCTTGATGTTTCTATTTCAATTAAAAGTAATTGATATATCTAATAATTTCATTATATTATTTTAATGTTAGAGAGGTTGGCATGAATTGTATTTGTATTTACATACTAATAAGTCCGTATATTGAAATATCAATAATTTTACTGTTTTGTAAGATTTTTTTGTAAGCAAATACATGTAATTTGTTTAATTTCTCCACAGTTCGAAAGAATATCAAAGCGTTTTACCTAAGTCATATTAATCTTTTCAATTAACATTATAGTAGTAAGCTAAAAAAAGTCATTTATAGAATATACCTATAGGCCAAATTTTAACCATACACTTTTCAAATCCGAATTTTGTCATTTATAGAATATACCTATAGGCCAATTTTAACCATAGACTTATCAAATCCGAATTTTGCGAATTCGGTGCAATTTAATTTTTTTTTCAAATCAGAAACACACAATTGCACGAAAACAACCATATTATACTTTCTTACGTTATTAATGTTAAGTGTGAAATGTGTTACCGTTTGGTGACTAAAAACTGCTAAATCGTGTTAATATCAAATTGAAAAAGTTACATTTTTGAATATAGAAAGAACATATTTGCAAGTAACCATGATGAACTTGTCTGGAGTTTATAATGGTTAATTTTGATGAACTCTTGAACCGTTAAATCTTTCGACGAAAACCAGAAAATCGAAAAAAAAAAGATAACCCATAGACTTATCGTTGAATAGCACCCACATTAGAACTCGACTAGCTAACTTCCTTTGGATTTTATCGTATTTGCTTGAACATTAATTTCAAGTCGTTTCTATGCTGTGATAATAATAAGGATTAATACATGAAATCAAGAAAGCCCATAATGACAAAAGTAATTGATTTGATGATTTAAAACATTAAGAAATAAGAGAAAACAATGAAAATCAGTTAAAAATTATCAGTTATATGTGAATAATATAACATCCTCTTTTATGCGTATATTATAGATTTGAAGTGCATTTAACACGATCCTGTGAATTTTCGGAATATTATATTTTCCGAAAACTATTTTTTCATTTTAAAAGCAAGGTAGCTTTATTCTACATCATTCGAAAGCTTGTAACTTCAACTCTTAATTTGGAAATTTTCATTGTGGAGCTTTGAAAATTAAAAGAAATATTGCCGAAAAACATCGTTAAAAATCATGTCATTCCGACTGGAACGAAAATCCTTCCGATAGGAAATCATGGTTTTCCCGTCGGAATTTCACGGTTCCGATCGGAATCAGTCCTGTCGGCAAATTCCGATAGGAAACTTTCCGACAACAATTTTTCCGATCGGAATTTCTCTATATACATTAATTCCGATCGGACTCATTCCCAATGGAATTTGTTGCTTATTTTCCGATAGGACTTATTCCATTCGGAAATTCCACTTATGACACAATGCAGACTTCGTTCGATCAATCAGTCTTACCTGAGATTCATCGTTATACATTTATTTTATTAGAATATGCAATGAGGACCTATGAAATCGTCATCGTTCAATTTAAAAGTCCAAATTATATGATACTGACAAAAATATAATAATAATAATAATAATAATAATAATAATAATAATAATAATAATAATATAAGTGTTTACTTAGTATTGGTTTGGCATCTATTTACCGGACCCAGAAATTCCAAGCTAAGCGTACAATTTCAATAATCACATATCTTATAAATTTGTCAGACAAAAGACCTCGCATATTCTTGCCATACGTATTATATTACTGACGTGGACATTTAAATTGATGCTGTGTATGTCGCTTGATTTCGTATTAAGATGTAAATAGAATTTTAAAGGATTTTCAAATCTAGCGAGTTTTGTTTATTGTTTTAACTTTGCTTAACGTGTGAAAAAAGAAGATATTAATGAAAGTACGTGTGCCAAGTTTTTTTAAAGTTCATTTTGGCGTTCGAGAGTTTCCATCTTTTTTTCATCCTGAAACATACGGTAAGTCGAAATCAACTGATCCAATTAAATGGTACTAGATTTTAGCACTTATTTACAAATACAAATGGCGCATCAGTATATGTCACATGCAGAGTGCGCAAAACTATTGCCATGTGCTTTCTCAACCGTTAAAACCCATTCATGCGACACGAAGTTTAACTTAACTATACCGTATTACTACAATTATTACGAGAATTTGCAGTTGTTGCATGAACATCTATTTTTTGAATCTCTTAAGCGATGTTTGCCATCCACGATTAGACCACAATTCATCTCTATATAGCAGTTCATACAAAGAAAATAAATCTGAGCAGGCAACTCAAGTTGGGCAGTCCCTTGGCAGTGTGCGCAACCTGTTCGCAACCGGATGATACATGCATCACTGGTTTAGTTTCAGATATAGCAGTGTGCGCATGAAGTTGTTTTCATGCGAATTCAAGTTCACAAACCTATTTATCTCAACAAGAGAGAAATCGATTCAGGAAAATAGAATAATAGTTTAATAATTTGTTATGGTTCTCTTTTGATTTTGACTCGGAGTAGTCATTCACACCAGTTTTGATATTCCTGGCTAGTAAGATCATTACTGGGTCAATAGAGACCTGTTATGCTTACGACAACTTATTTGCATTACAGTAGTGCTACATGTCCGAATATGCTAATAGTTAAATCCTTTTCATTGCTTATTTTGACAACATATATTTATAAAATCGAGCAAAGACAGTCCTATAATTGCCCCGTCAACATCAACCGTAATTTCGTCAGTTATAAAAATTGTGTTCAACTTAATGAAAAAAAGCATTACCTTCGGGGGCAGAAAATTCTGTGGTTTTTGGTAAAATTACACTTACGTGGATCGACCTACACACGAAATTTAGAATCCATAGAAAATAAATGAATTCACTGCATTATTAATTATTGAACTTGTAGCTGTGGTGTACAGTTAAATTATTCTATTTCGCGCGGGTTTAATGTTCGCGTATTTCGCGCTTTGGCAAGAGCGCAAAATTTAACCCCAGCAAAATCAAACCATTTAAAAGTGTTTCTTTATAGGAAAACACAGTTGCGCGAATTCATGGCCCCGCGAATTTGTTATTTACGGGGTTTGCGCGAAAATTAATCCCCGCGAAATATAATGATACTGCAGTAATTTGTATTGACAGCAATTTTAGTACCAGTATCAAAGCTGTAGCTTGAATCTCACTACAGTGAAAGCTCCCATAAAGATCACACTGAAATTGAGAACAGAAATGTAGACCACCTAATATTTTTTACCTAATAATGCTAAGCCCATCAACACTTTTTATCACTGATTTCATTGTTTATTAGTAGAAACGTCTTAACTGTTGGAACTGGTCATGGTAGAGTTATGGGACATGCATGTGTTTAAACAATTGTTGGCATGTAAGTGGCCAATTTAAAACAAAAACTAGGTTAAATTTTTCTTGTAAGAATGCGAGACAACATTTTTCTTGACAGATAGGTTATAATTATGTTATGTGTTTTTCATTGTAAATAACATATGAGAAAAGTTAACTACTTATAACTTCATTATTCATGGCTATTTCGAGTGAATTTTTAATTGGTTCAATATCCGTTTTGATTATGATTGTAGCGATTTTTGCTCGCTTTATGTAATAAGGTGGCACCGTTTTACATTGAAAAATATTAAACATAGGCCTAAAATGTATAAGTAAAATGTATAAAAATTTCTTTGTGAAAACGTTTCCGTAAAATATCAAACGTTGTTTAAAATAAAAATTCGCTGCATTTTTATGAGGTTGATGATTTAAGTTGGATTAAATCTTTTTACCTACTAATAAATTAATAATACATTTCAACGCTTATATCTGACAAACAATCAGATCCCATACATTTGAATAAAAGCGAGTGAAAATATAAAACCTCACGGTTCAGTTGTGCTGCTTAAATAAACTAAACTTATAACATTCATTAAAATAGACATTGAAATATACATATCGAATGCATATACCGTATATTCCCTATTAAACGCCCCCGGGGGCGTTACATTTTGCAAAGGGGGGGGGGGGCGTTTAATAGAGACCAACTATTGACAAAATGTAGTTTTCAATAATTGTGTTTTTTTTAATAAATAACCGTAGGAAACAATTTTGTCATTTTCCTAGAACTTATTTTTAAAAAACTTAACCTGTTATGAAATGTATTACTCGTAACATTTTATCGGTTTATTGAAAATAAATCCTTTGTTTGCATGTTGTTTTGTTTTATCTAACAGGTGCTATAAAATTATTACTTTGTGAATTTAACTCACAAAAGTTTATACTGCGGGCGTTAGTCTAATGCGGAACTCATGTATTTGTTTGACCTGCACGCTGTTTTGAATGAAAACAATACGCTTGCAGTTTTAATCTTTATTGTTTTAATCTTCAATCATCATTACTAAAATAATATTGTAAAACATAATGTAGGCATGAGCTTCTCAAATTAGAAGCCAATTAACAACATCAAACACCTTTGTCATGCTATCTGCAGTAGGTGCGAAAAACAACCATTCAGTAACCATTTCGCGTACATGATTAGGTGCCCCAGTGTTTGTACAACAATTTATTACTTAACAATTTTATGACAGTTTGATATTTTAATAAACGTAGGAAACAATCAACAGTTCATAAAGAAACATTTTACAATTGTTTCAACGATTTCGGTACGTTAATAAACGGGCGTCATTGTCTTTATCGATTAACGCGGTATTAACGTTGTTACTTCCCTTTTTTCCCTTTCCAAATTTACAAAAAATGGCCATTGACAGAATTTAACTATCTTTATGAAAAAAAAAAAACGGGATCCAAGGGTCGACCGCGTTATTTTGGATTTTGCGATATAGCGGATCGCGATATAGCGGAGCTCCACTGTATTTGGATTAATGCTGAGAGATTAAAGATCGTCATGTCATGGTAAGTCACTCGTTTACTTTTGAAAAAAAAGACTGGGGGGCGTTTAATAGGGGAGGGGCGTTTAATAGGGAATATACGGTATTTGAATTAATTGGTCCAGAAGCAACGTCATCTTGGGAAGATACAATTCTATATCGGCCATGCATTGACATGTTATCTTTCACGCATGCGCACTCAATGTTGCAGGCGGAGTTTCACTTATCGCTTGATAAGGGATCGCTGGGAAGGTGACCTTTACCTTTCTTTGAATTAAAATATCCTTATTATGAAAAATAAAGCTTTAAAAATGATGCGTTTGTAAATTATTTTAAAGATGTAAATAAGTTTAATTTAGTCTGCAGATTAGATACCCCGTTAACGAATTAAAAATGCTTTCATGGAGAATATAACCCAACATTAAAACATTATTCAGGGCTAAAATATATCTTATATTTTACTTATGCTAATAAAACTTAAAAATGGCGGTCTCAAACAATTCAGAGATTATTTGCACAAATGTAGCATATACGTGTAAACTTATAAATGTTTCGTAAGAGTAACTTTCTAAATAAGTTACATTGAAAACGACTTTTAATGAACATAGGCCTATATGTGTAATGAACATGCGAGCTGTTCTAAATTACCATGGCGCAATGAAGAACAAAATTATTTTTAATAAGACAGCTTATCATTCATTTTAACGCTATTTTAAAGGTTAAAAAAATTCAATGGAAATCCAGTATTTTTTCAAATTTTGGGGAAATTTATTTCTATAATTCAGGCGCGTAGGAGCAGGTGCCGCAGGAGCCGCGGTCGGATGTACCAGCTTATCTGGATCTACATGTACACTGTTGGCACATGCGATAAAACCCGTATATATGTAGTAAAGGGTTAATGTATTCAAATTATATTTTCTTGTTTTGGGGTCAATTTTTTAATATAT
Source organism: Corbicula japonica (assembly GCA_038501625.1). NCBI lineage: Eukaryota > Metazoa > Mollusca > Bivalvia > Venerida > Cyrenidae > Corbicula > Corbicula japonica. The sequence continues at coordinate 145,985 of JAZAYU010000569.1, read as the reverse complement.
TGAAAAAATAAACTTTTAAAAATTAACAATTTTAATGTCTTCCTAAATTCATTATGCAGAACGTATGTTCAAAGAATCTACTTATCTTTCATGATTACTGTAGTCTCTGTGATGATTCACTGCTGTTGTCATCGTTTTCACAATGAATTAAAAAACAATAGATGAAAAGAAAGATTGGATAACATAGATCTTTTTGAAAAAGAACGAAAGTTTAAATATACATAAAATGCTTCAGCAGATCCTTTGAGTTATTTACCATGATGGCGATAAGTTCACAAGTTGCGTTTGTTTGAGCGGTCTATTTGGAAGCCATATTTATCTGAACCTTGAATAAAATAAAATAACAATATCTCATATTGGACAAGCTGGAATTGTATACTTGATTTGATCTATTTTTAACTTGATTAGATGGCGATCAGCATGTGGAATGCGGTCTGTGTCAACGATTGGAGACCAGTCTACAAACTCTACTTTCTGATTGGTCTGTTGAGGATTCTGGATCAGTTTTAACCAATCAGCTGCTTGGGATTGGAGACTGGTTTCTAGTCTCCTGTGATCTGTTCGGCATATTAAAGTTTGCAGGAATATGTTAACGTTAGGAGAGTAGCGAATGTTGCTGTATCTTATTGTTGAATATTATGCAATAATTTTATTTTCAAACTAAAATAAAAAAACGAACATTCATACAGTGATAAATGTCGCCTCAAAGATGGACAAAAATAAGAAAAAATAAAATGACACGCATTTAGGAAAGACAAGGTATTATTTGATATATCTGATTTTTGTGAAGTTCGTTTCGTTAGGAGTTGAATGTGAAAACTGGTTGGAAACCTTCGGCGACTAATAAATTGGGGACTTGGGAATCTTAGAGCTCGCAATAGAGACAGTGCTTGAGTTCATATTATAATACGTTAATAAATTGTTATGTAAACAAACTAAAAAAATTATCCGTCGTAAACGAGACAGATTTTGCGACAGCATGTCATAGATTAACAATGACGTGATGTCGAAATTTGGCGTCCTTTGAGAAAGAAATATTAAACATTCATTTCGCCGTGGCACCAACGTTTACGACTTGAACTTTTGACCATACTAAACTTGTGTACATATCTTAGTACAACAATATCGCTTATCTATAAGATGATTACAAAGGCGCCAAGAGAATATTCTGTCAATGGACCAGGCATACTAAACGTGTGTACATATCTTAGTACAACACTAACGCATATCTTTAAGATGATTAAAACGGCGCCAAGAGAATATTCTGTCAATGGACCAGGCATACTAAACTTGTGCACATATCTTAGTACAACACTAAAGCATATCTTTAAGATGATTAAAACGGCGCCAAGAGAATATTCTGTCAATGGACCAGGCATACTAAACTTGTGTACATATCTTAGTACAACACTAACGTATATCTTTAAGATGATTACAAAGGCGCCAAGAGAATATTCTGTCAATGGGCTGGGCAGGTACGTGGAGTGGAGCTGGTGGTTTTTATGTTTATGAATTCTCGAATTCAGTGCTGTGTTATTTTCTCAAAAAAGTATGCATTTTTAATTTGAATTCCCCGCAGTAGTAAACTAGACACACATTCTCCAAGCTGGTAATTAGCTTGTTTTCGACATACATTAAATGAATCAAACAATTCATAAAACATACAAGTTGAATAATATCTAGGCGTTACTGTCTGAAATCCTTTAATACGAATACATAATTATACTAATCCGGCTTCAAAAATCTCATTCATTTCTAGGGCTGCGGACAGCGACGTCATTAAGCGACATACCAGCATGATTTGAACCACCAATATTCATAAAAACGTCCTTAAGACTAACATTAATATTATTTCTATTTTATTTTATGAATTGTTGTAGTATATATAATTTGATGTCTATGGGTCGCATGTACGTAACCAATGACTGTTTTTAATGGGTTTACGACGTGCGTTCCGTAGATCCTCTTGAGAAATTCATTCTCCACCAGTATAACGCTTCACTCTACACGGCGGAAGTGACGAAATCTTAAAATTAAGACCACAAGCTATCCTCCGTACTCTCCTTATTTTTCACCATTCCGGAACGATGTCCACTTGTGGCGTAAAAATAACGCTTAATATTTGTCTCGTTGTTATGGTATTTTGAAATAAGTTAAATTAGTCATTTTCGATCAAACCAGTTGGTGTTATTACTTATTACTGTTTCGTTACAAGTGAAAGGTGCGGCCCACATATTTCCGGGATCGAACAAACCAAAGACATCAGCCATCAACGATATCAAATATGTAAATATGAAATGAAAGCTTTCAGGCTCGTCTGCTAAGACATTCAAACAATGACGACATATGAATCCGGGTCATGAGCGCCAGGTAGCCAATAGTGATTCGGCTGTGTGATTGTCATTTTTAGATTCTTTCATTTTTCGCCGAAAACTTGTAACGTCACTACAATTATGTATGTGGTATACGACCATTAAAATCTGCAACAACCGATTTTCGTTTTTAGAAAGTAATTCAAACCCCAAATCTAATATCTATAGTTTTATTCGAACACAGCGGAGTTTTGTTTCTGCTATTTGAAACGTCAACTTCATGATCATTTCATACAAACTTACGTTCTATGAACTCGTTTTGATGGCTGATTGTCTTGTTTGCCTACATTTTCAATATATTATAAAATAGTTTCTATGTTGACGCCATAACTAGATCGTTAGTCGAATTTTTATTTTCATTGCACACTAAAGCAAAACTCGATTGATGAAAATGTTGCCGATTCCATTCTCTATCTGCCAAAGTTCTATATGTACGACTGATGTCTAGATTTTCTAGACTTACAATGTAACTGTTGTTTAACAGACAGTCGCTGACGACTAAGAAACATAACTTGATACAACTCTTTCCTATACACCGTTGTATATACAAACTACATTTGTGTCCCTTGTCTTGTCATGAGTTAATACTAACCATAAATTGACACAACCATTACCAAGCTATATTGCAATGCATGTATATAACATATTTTAACGCTTCTTTCTGCGATATAAACTTGATTTACATTTCGCTCAGCCTATGATGTTAAGTAGTCTAGTTGTGATTTCCAGGAAAACTAAAACCCCCCAAATAATTAATTAATAATTAAAGGCATTTCTTTATATACATGTAACAAGAGCCAGTCGTAAATGATATGCAATTTTACAACGTAGAAGAGTTGAGAAAGAACGGATCTGAGATATTAAAGCACACTTAAAAGTTGCTCGACTGCTTTTAATATTAAATAATTGTTTTCGGTGGTTTTAAGTTCCCCTTTTATCTAGTTTGTTAAGGGAATTAAATGGAACACATTTAGCCCTACACTCAGCCAATTTACATATAACGTGAAATTACGCTGCCTGTTAACTTGATTGAGCAGGACATTAAAAATTTAAAGTACACAATAATAAAATCAATACTGAAAGAAATTAAGCGGAACAATGAATTTTGCAGTATCAATTTATTGATGGTTACTGTAATTTAAACATCGACTTTTTCAAGAAGAGTATTACGTAAATTTCAAAATGATTAACTGTACGGTTTATTTGCTTTTCTGCATCTCTTCATATCAAATATTCCGATAAATATCGTTAGAGAAAGAGATACTACGCATATCTGGTTTAAGATTGATGAGCTGTTCTATCTGAGTACATGTGTCCTGTCTGATTCGTGAATTTTGAAACGCACAGGTACACCGTTTGTATCAATTTGTCATAGTTAGGTGAATACAAACACGGAGGGCACGTTTCCAACTTCAGTTTTAAAAGATTTCGTTGCTCAACAAATATTCACCAAATAATAGAGCAAATTACTTGTACAATTGTACGATAACTGTGTTAATGTTTTATCAAGACTTTTATTGATCGAATCGATTAATTTGAAGATATTCGAGTAGTACAAGTCGTTCATCATACTTATGAGTCAATCCCTATTTAGAATATCTGCAAACTGGGATATAAAGTTAGGTAAGCGGACGAAATTTCATAAAGTCTTCCTTGTTTATTTATAGCAATACGAATCAATGGCTTTTGTAGAGACAGTCAGTGGTGTGTTACAGGCTATTGAATTTCAAGGTAAAATTGCAGAGGATGTGAAGCGAACAAATAACAGCTGTCTAATCTAAATCATCAACAAGCTGTTTTGACACAGTAAAGCAGATTCAAAAAGGCGTTATCATTATAAAAAAAGACGATGTATAAGCGGATACATTTCACAATTATATTCGTTGCAGTAGATGTTTTATCATATTATTTGAACAAACGTAGTCTTTTACAAATTTATTACTTCTAGGCCGTTTGTGCTGTTTCTTTGAATACAATGTTTACCAAATTTTTTTCTGAACACAACGTGTACCAAAGATAAGATGTTGCACAAAAGATAACAAACTCTTATGAACATAACGCCTCACTCAGATACTTGTTCGTTTGGTAAATCTCCTTTATGAAATGGCTTTCATAAGGATAACAATCAATCAGATCTGGACCCAATATCACGAACGATGCTAAGTTGTGGTTTGAACTCAACCATAAGACTCAATAGAACAGAGATACACAGCTAACTTAAGGGCTTACCACGCTCCTCCCAATCACGTTCATCGATAAAAAAATATCAAAATCTCAATCATGGCAAAATGCCGTTCAATGAAACTTTGCACAAATGTATGTTACTAATGTATCTTTATTTTGCATAGAGTAAGAGTCGTTAGAAAAGTAAAGAAAAAAAGATAGACCTAAACATTCCTTAAAATTCTATTTACATAAATTCACAAAAACTAAGCGATACAAACCATTGTTTTAAAATCCCACGTGAGTGTAATGGTACGAACAAGAAAATGTTGAGTACTTTGTAAAGAACTTTCAACTACTTAAAGAGAAATCAATGATTGTCATCCGTTTACGCGACCAGGAAGCGACCAGGAAATTGAAGGTCAAACACACTTTTACTAATATCTCGTAAAATTTACATATGTTAGTCACGAGGGAAACGAGACAGTGTTGCCAGTTATATTTCTCATGTGGGTTTTTAAGATGATGTTTTGTGTTTATTAGTTTTTGTGAATTTATGTAAATATAATTTTAGCGAATTTTTAGATCTCGCTATTTTTTACCGTTCTAACATGTCTTACCATATGCAAAATAAAGATACATTAGTAGAGCTAACATTAATTACATTTTGTGCAAAGTTTCATTGAACGGCATTTTAAATAACTAAAAAGCAAATACTTCTGAAAACATATCGTCTTCGTTATCCTCATTTGCTTCCACAACAGAATTTACAAACAGTGTTGAAATCTATATTTTAATTTTAATAGGTGAAATATGCATATATCTGAAATGGCCACACCCAGAAGACACAGATTCCCAACACCGTTAACAAGTAGAGAGGAAAGAAATATGCCTTTTTTATCATTTCGTTCTTATAAATTTCAAGTTCAAGAGGAAATGATACCCAAAGGACAAAAAAGTTATTATACAGCGCGCAGCTTGCTTTTATGTAATATATTTTTGTTCATCATCATCATCATCATCATCATCATCATCATCGTCATCGTCGTCGTCGTCGTCGTCATAATCATCATCATCATCATCATCATCATCATCATTTTCACCACTACCAGTATCATAATCATCATTATGATCATAATCATCATCACATCATTATCCTCATAATTATTACCACTACCAGCATCATAATCATCATCATCATCACCACCATCATTATCATAATAATTATCACCACTATCAGTATCAAAACTATCATCATTATCATAAGCATCATCAACAGCGGTTGCCCGTTTTAAAAATTAAGGTGATCGTGTACTTGCATATTACATGTGTATTATACACCATAGTCCTGTTTTAATCTACACACTGCTTTAATATTTAAAAGAGCAAAGACAACTCGTATGGCGATCCCAGACAATAATGACAAGACCTAACGGAATCTTAACAAGTAATTGGGTTGGATAAATCATCCATGGTAATCCTAGACAAGTGTGCAAGACGACACAGGATTTTACCAGTGAAAATGCCGGCTATAGGTTTCATAATTATGTGGTCTTTCTTGACAAGAATGACAAGACGTCATTGTATCTTTACCAGTAATACATGCAGGCTATTGGGTTTCGTCTATGGTCTTTTTTTTTACAAGAAAGGAAGGACGTCACTTTTGTATCTTTACCAGTGATACATGTTGGCTATTTGATTTCATTTATAATCTTTCTAGAAAATTATGGCAAGATGTCACTCTATCTTTACCAGCGATACATGTTGGCATTACTTTTACATATATACACTTAACAAATTTTCTAACTGCACCGATCATAAAATTGCAATTTCTCCGCATAGACTTGAAGAATTGAAGGGCAGCCTTCAAATTTGGAATATAATAAGATGCATCAATTTACTTCTTTTTATGAAATTGCCATTCAAATCTTCTTGTGAGTTCATCAACCAAGGACGTTCAATCCAGGTGATGGTAAAAACCAAAGTCGCAAAATCGACCATAGCTTTGTAAAGAGGATATACAATGTACATAAACCGGTCAAAACTGCTAAAAGAAGTTCTGTGTAACAGCTTAGCAATCGCATTATTATAGAATTGCATTGAAGTGTCAACACTTACTTAAAGGGAGATGTGCAGGGTCGAGCAGGTGTACTCGGTAAAATCGTAAACAGATCGATTAATGTAACACTTACTTGTACTTTTCACTAAACTCTACATTTCAAACCCTCCAGAAGGAAGTTTTCAGTTAATTTTCCGCTAAAGAAATCCCTATACAAAACTATATTCTATATTAAGCGATTATTCTATATTTAGATCATCGCTGAGCTTACTATTCGTGGTGGCCCTGGCATTTTGAAACAAATGGCGACGTCGATAGTCGGCAAGGTACACCGAATGCGTATTTTGGTTGAAGTGATCACGTGACGATCCCAAAATCCACCGCGGCTTTACGCGGGAAATACAAAAATAGCTAACCTATGCGCGTCGAATAGGATAGGAAACACCACTGATATATCTTTTTTTTTATAAAATATTGGTTTGAAATATTTCGGGTGTAAATCAATATTTGAGCTTCAAATAATGATATTCAACTGATTAATAACCCTTTTCGCAAATCTGTTCCATTAATCAATTCTGCACATCTCCCTTTAAAATCCAAAGTTAAAAAAGAAAACATAATTTTTTATTAACGGAGAATACACCAACTAACTAAGATTTTGTGGAATTGAATGATCATTTCAAAGAAGTGAAATGATTTGACTTATTATGTTTTAAGTTTGAAGAGTATACACAGAATCAACATGATCAACATGATCAAAGGTGAGGAATTGAAAAGAAAAAGATCGGAATCGACTAAGAAAAAGAAAACGAGAACGAAAACGAGAACTTAAGAACGGAGTAGAGTTCATTTTTCGAAATTGCCTTATAGACATAATAATAATAATAATAATAATAATAATAATAATAATAATAATAATAATAATAATAATAATTCTAGTATTGCTTGAGCAAACCCGTCAACCGACAGAGCCAGGAGCGGACGGCACATCCAGGCGCAGATACGGTAAGTTTTTTCATACTTGACAGTGGTGTAGGAAATTATCGTTTTCGCTAGTTTTGATTTACTTTTGGATAGAAAGAAGGGAGGATATACATTTTATCGCGATTAAAATACGGAAGTTTGTGATGAAATCTTGAAGATCTGCGTTCTATAGAAAAATGCTCCATAGATCTGAAAATCTGCATAAGTCTGTTAGAACAATTGGAAAATTTAATCATTCCCGTGGCAATTTGTAAAATTTAGCACAAACAGACTTTTCACAAATTCGCGAAGGCTTAGTGAATAGAGCTGGGGTACAGATATTGGCAGGTCCATGGAGCAAAAAGGGAATTTATTGACGGGGACAAGGAGCAGATATAATCGAGTAGGAAAAATCGTTTGATGTATTGTTTTGACACTTTTATTCGTCCTCAAAAATGAAAGTTTGTTGACATACAGTGATAGTATTGTCCATCCGTATGTCTGTTCATGTCATAAATTATACAGAAATCATTTCTAAAGAAGTTTTGTAAGCTTGTGATGAATGAACTCTCATTAGTTAACGGAATTATCGCTGGTTTATCATTTTAAGCCTTAGTATATATTTGTTACCGGATGATTTTAATATACTTACTTTTGTCAGCTATTTGTCGTAAATGCCCACTTTTGGCGATAAACGGCTTCAAAAAATGAGAGCATTTTGAAATTGTGGATTTTATTAAGCATTAAATTATTTATCGGCCTGTGTCTTTAAAACATGGTTAGCCATCATTTCGTCATTGGGATGAATGAAATAAAAACACGTTTGGTATTATCAGCTTCAGTCGAAACATAAAAATAAGCTGTGGGCTACATCTGTACACTATATCACTTCCCTGGTATGAAAAAACTTTCTTCGATGATTTTATAGAAAGATTTAACAGTTATTTATCGAACTTCTTCTTATTTTCCCTATATGATATAATTTACTTAAACACAATTTGCGAAAAGCGACCATGCCTAGTGCACCATGTCTAGCACAATTATGTACGGAGTGTAAATGAAGAATTGCGAGTGTACGGTGTAAAGTAGGTAACGAATTCAATTTTCTGCCAAAATAAACTTAAACTGTAGTGCCTGAGCATACACATACACTGATTAAGGACTTTCGTTTAGCGTCGAGAGCAGGGAGCGTGAAGCTGGGCACAAGTTGTATTGCAAGACCAAGCGTAAAGTAAATTATTTTAGTATTTTCAAAGAATAAAAGTGTTAAATTGAACCAAACACAGTATACTTAACATAAATAGTAATGTTAGAAAGCCGTTTCCTTCCGTCTTTACCACTTTTGATACGTGATCATAACTTAAACGAAAAAATGTAAAACTCATAGACCTTAGTTCATTCCAAAATTTCTAGAACTTTACTGTAGAACTCCAAAGCAGTAATCCCTCGGGTTCTAATTTTTGTTAATTGTTTTTGGTGTCTTTTTGCAACTTATCATTGTATTAACCATGCTCTCTCTCTCTCTCTCTCTCTCTCTCTCTCTCTCTCTCTCTCTCTCTCTCTCTCTCTCTCTCTCTCTCTCTCTCTCTCTCTATCTCTCTCTTTTTCTTCTTCTTTTTGACTGTGTGGGGAGGCTGGTTTTTTTCTGAATGTGGCAATTCCAGATATGCATTTTACACCTTTTTCAAAATTTTTTATTAAACAATATTTAATCATGTTAAAGTTATGCATTGTTTTATTCTTTTTATCCGGTCTGTAGACTTCATTTAAAAACAAACGTATGTAAATTATCTTTGGTATAATGGGGATAAACATATTGCCAACCTGTCTACAACAGATATCACCTACATGTACCAGCTTCACATGAAATGCTTGTTTAAGCAATTAAACACTTGCCAATCACCGAAAACACAGAAAATCAGAAATAAGATCATGCATGAAAACCTATCAAAACAGAGAGTAAATTTAAATTACTCACTCTAACGTGATTAAATTAATAATTTCCTTATCCACGGTATGGGACCGGACACCGGATATACCCGCCTTTTTGTCTCACAACAATGTTTGCAGAAGTTACCAGAGGTAAGAAAATATCGACGGACAATACTATCACTATAATATTATATTGTACTATCACCACAAAAAGCAATACATCAAACGATTTTTCCTACTCGATTATATCTGCTCCTGGTCCCTGCCAATAAATTCGCTTTCTGCTCCATTGACCTGCCCATTTCTGTACCCCAGCTCTATTCACGAAGCCCTCGCGAATTTGTTAAAAGTCTGTTTGTGCTAATATTTCACATATTGCCAGGGGAATGATTAAATTTTCCAATAGTGCTTACAGACTTATGCAGGTTTTCCCCAACTTTTGTATTTTAATCGCGATAAAATGTTTATCGTCATTTCTACCGCTTCAGAAATCAACGTGTATGTGCAGAATTCATTTAGCTTTTAATATCAGCCGATATTTCTTTCCAAGAGTAAATCAAAACTAGCGAAAATGATAATTTCTTACACCACTGTCAAGTATGAAAAAACTTACCGTGTCTGCGCCTGGATGTGCCGTCCGCTCCTGGCTCTGCCGGTTGATGGGTGTGATTAAGGAGCCAAAATAAATTACTAAAATTATGAGTAGAGATATGGTTTTTTCACGTACTACATGTATCAATTGAGAAGACTTAAATTAATGTAATGTGTACGCCCATACGGACTCATTATATTACACCCTGGCTAACCTGGTACGCTTCGCGAACGGCACTACGCCGCGATCACGGCATATGCAACGCTTTCAACCGGCATAACCGGTGTCAATGTAGGAGATTTTGTGTGGTAAGGTTGGAAAATCGCAGATTCTTTGGTTAGATATTTAAATAATACTCAAACCAATAGGCCTATACGGCTGTCAGATCATGGCTATTTATGATTCTAGTCTTCTCTGTGTCCAGAATACAGTAGTTTGCTCAATCATTCGTGAAAATGGACCTCTCTGTGCTGCAAAGTTGCCAATTTCCTGTTCAAACGTATTTTTTCTTGATCTAAACTGAAGTCTAGTGAAGAATTATGACTGCATAATTTTTTTTGGCACTGTAGGACTCTGCAGTGTAAAATTTGAGTGTGTTTTATTTATATATTTCCTGCTTCTTGCAAAAAATGAGAGGCCACGTACCGTACACCGGCACTTGATTTTTGCTACGCTGCGTATCACGGCATTTTATGCGATGCTGGTATTAAAATATACTTTAGTTGTCGAAATATTAAACTGTTTCTTCACATCTAATATAGTTGTAGATTGTTGTGTTGGTGTACATTACAAAACAATGTTTGACATACTTAACAATTCTTCCTTCAACAAGCAGGAGCGGATCCGGATTGTATTTTTTTGGATTGCTCAAGCCCCCTTTTGGCGCATCAATATTTAGTTTTCATGGTAATTATGGCTAGAAAGTTGGAATTATCACATAACTACCTTAAGACTTACCCAAACGAACTTCTTTTGTGGAAATCTTTGATCTTACCCTGAACAAAGCTATCAGTCTGAGGGTATTTCACGCAATACAGGAGTCCGCTACCGATGAAAACCCCAATCAATAATTTGTGAAAGATTTGTGATTATGTTTACTTAATAACAATTATATAAATATTTTCATGGGGATTATAGCCAGAGAGTTGGAATCATCACGTAACTACAATGTGGCTGACCCAATCGAACCCATTTCTTTTGAAATTGTTTCATCCAACTCTGAACAAGGCTATCAGAGTATTGCACGCAAAACAGGGGTGAAACCCCAATCAATAATTTGTGAAAGATAGAGTTGGAATTATCACGTAACTACAATAAGGCTGACCCAATCGAACCCATTTTTTTGAAATTGTTTCATCCAACTCTGAACAAGGCTATCAGAGTATAGCACGCAAAACAGGGGTAAAACCCCGATCAATAATTTGTGAAAGATAGTTTATTTTAAATAACTGACTTGACCTTTGGCCTGTGGTTAAAAATGAAATAACGTACATAATGCAGTAACCATTTACATCAAATATGTATACCAAGTGTCATCACTGTATCTTGTTCACTTTACTTTATGAGTTATTGAAATATTAAGTTTTCTCTATTTTAATAACAGACACCTACCGTAGACCATTAATGAAAATAAAAGGCCGTGCATAATTTTCGTATTGCCATTTAAATGAATGATCTTGACTACTTCTAAAGTTATAAATTTTTAAAGTATTATTTTTTCTTATTTATGTGTTCCTGACCTTAGACCTTTGGTGAAAAATGATCCTGCATATCATGCTCTTGCTACACAGATTAAAGTGACTACAGCATAATGTACAACATTTCATTTTTCACCACATGTCAACGGTCAAGTCAATTACTTGCAATAAACATAATTAGCAAAGTCACATTACGAAAAAATACGTCAAACCTATGCAAAATTGCAAAAGAAATGAAATGTTAAATACCCGTCACAATTAGTATAAACAACAACATATCCAAAATTGGACAAAATCGGACCACGGATACTCCCTTAATTAGTATTTTAAAAATAAGACAAGTTGAACGCAAAACTATAACATAAATCAATTTCTTTTCTTTTCAATACGATCTTTCAAAATCTAGTCTTTCATCCGACTTCTATAAATGATTTTTGTCAATAAACATTAAGTTTGTTAAACATTAATATATTACATTTTACATGTAATTGACAAAGTTTGAAACAATGCTTAATGTTGATTTGCCCCCCCCCCCCCACACACACACACCCTACTGCTTCTTAACAAGGGGTAGATTTTTATATTCTATTTAACTTTTATTGAAACAATCAACGTCAGATAAATCTATCTTTCACATATTAATGATTGGGGTTTTCATCGGTAGCGGACTAGGGTATTGCGTGAAATACTCTGCTAGCTTTGTTCATGGTCGAATAAAAGATTTCCACAAAACAAGTTCGTTTGGGTCAGTCATAGGGCAGTTATGTGATAATTCCAATTTTCTGGCCATAATCACCATTAAAACGAAATACTGATGCGCCAAAAGGGGGCTTGAGCAACCCCAAAGAATACCCTCCGGATTCGCTCCTGCTTGTTGATGGAAGAATTTGTAAGTATATTAAAATCTTTTTTACAATTTACACCAACACATCAAACTACGACTCAATTAAATGTGAAGAAACAGTAAAAGATTTTGACAACCAAAGTATAGTTTTATACCAGCATCGAATAAAATGCCGTGATACGCAGCGTAGCAAAAATCAAGTGCCGGTGTACGGTGCGTGGCCTCTCATTTTTTGGCAAGAATTAAGTAAAATATAGATAAAATACACTCAAATTTTACACTGCAGTGTCCTCTAATACAGACATTTTTTATGCAGTCATAATTCTTCACTAAACTTTACTTTAGCTCAAGAAAAATACATTTGAACAGGAAATTTACAACTTTTGCAGCACAGAGAGGTCCATTTTCACGAATGATTGAGCAAACTACTGTATTCTGGACACAGAGAAGACTAGAATCATAAATAGCCATGATTTGACAGCCGTATAGGCCTATTGGTTTGAGCATTATTTAAATATCTAACCAAAAACTCTGCGATTTTCTTACCTTACCCCACAAAATCTCCTACATTGACACCGGTTATGCCGGTTAAAAGCGTTGCATATGCCGTGATCGCGGCGTAGTGCCGTTCGCGAAGCGTACCAGGTTAGCCAGGGTGATTATGTGTCAAGTAAGATTAATACATATATTTAACAGTAGCGTTTATCTTCTAGACGTCGTTTAATGATGCGGTAAAGTAATAATCGCTTCATATCTTACGTTCAATCCTTTCAAAACTTTTATATTTACCAGACTAACGTGTTGCTAATGATTACATTTGTATCTTCTTTTAATGTTTGAAGACCCAAATTTTATTCGAACTCAAAAGGAATAAATTTACAATTATTCAATTATTACAATTACAGTTTTATGAAAATAAATATAAGAAAATAAATATTTTGTTCGCCATATAATAATGATACTCAGGTGAATAGTTACAGTACTATCAATCATGAAATTGACAATCGAATAGGAAGCTGATCTGAAGCGGACCGCAAACCGATCCCGAAAATGGTGAATAGATACATGTAGTATGATGAGCATGTATGATTTTACCCACAGAAATATCATTGTTTACAATTATGTGCTAGTACAATGAAAAGAAATAGAAAACTTAAAACAAATGCATACACAACTGTACAAAACATTTGAATTTAGCTAAAATTCATTAATTATTCATATTGCATAGTTTGACTTCTACTTATTTCCTATGGATTGATCAGAATTTAGAACCGACCATAATGTGAACGTTATATAGCAGGAATAAATTTCGTGTCCATACTTAAGTTTTAAACGATTGAAATAAATATATTAGCCTAAAGGCGATACAAAAATGTGCTTGCATAGAGAAAACAGACGTTGCCAACCCAGAGCTCGTTTGTCCGACAAGACAATGTCATGGTATTACCAGCTAGGGAAATCATAGAAAATAAGAACATAGATGCCCAACTCGACTAGCCGATATACAAATGGTAAATATTATCATTATCCTTCACGTAATCCATTAAGTCTAATTAGACTAAACGCTTAAAACGGTATAAAATAAACCGGTTATATTGTAAATAAAACTTCACATATGCTCACAAAAATCAAATACCGGTCTTCTCCGTTTTACACAACAATAACAGTATATACAACACAACAATAACAGTATATACAACCCAACAATAACAGTATATACAACACAACAATAACAGTATATACAACACAACAATAACAGTATATACAACACAACAATAACAATATATACATCACAACAATAACAGTATATACAATACAACAATAACAGTATATACAACAACAAACAATCCACAAGGCTAATCAGACCATATAATCAGATGACAACTTACAATTGCAAACGGTACATATATTAACGTTAACATATTATCATACACGTTAGATCAGAAGTTGAAACACCGGTACAAATCGCTAAAATATTTATAAAACCACATTTAACATTGTCCACATCATAAAACAATGCTGTACTAGGTTATGCCAGACGATATAAATTGATAATAAAAGTATATTGCACAGACGAAATAGGGAGATTTACCATCAATGGGCTCACTGACAACCGATATATGACCCTGTCAGAACGTTCAATATATTTGGTGCAAAATGCTATATTCTATCTACCACCTGTACACCAATCACAGCAATTCTAAAATTCTAAAATTTTATATGGGATTTTACTAAAATGTAATCTGAAAGCGGCCATTACAATAAAAATGGGTAATTATTTTGTCGAAATAAAAGCATCACACTTTTCCCAACTCTTAGTCTGGCATGTCACATTCTACCCACACTGATCCACACTTCCAATCCAACAATGGAAAAAGGAAAAACCATCGTGTAGTCCTCTTTGTATTTGAACTTAGTGACACAGGATTTTTACCAGTGACAAATGCCGGCTATAGGTTTTATATGTGGTCTTTCTTGATATATATTTGATGCAAAATGCTATATTCTATCTAACACTTGTACACCAATCACAGCAATTCTAAAACTCACGATTAATATTTTGTAGTTTAAGCTTAACAGTTTTAGTAAATTAAAGAGAAATTTACAATGAAAGTAAAGAAATGGCTAAAATACCAAACGGATGTTATTGTGTTTCTTAATGTATCTTAAATTTTAACTTGATCACGCATAACATCATTGAAACCATTCACCAAACGACCTTGTCACCAGCTTGGGAACATTATAAAATCATTTGCATTGACATCACCTGGGTTTAAAATTACATATCATTTTAACAAATTAGCTTATATAACAAAACATGTCACGTTTACATAAAACACGAAAGTTGCACAGCCTATTAAAAGCAGCTTGTGAACAGGATTTTATCAAACATTGACCATTTAACTATAGTATTCTCTTTGCACAAATGAAGAATTAATACTCCATGTCTGAACAGTCAATTGTTTACAGGAAATTGAAATTTAACTGCAAAATACGTCCAGAGTTTAAAATTTTATATGGGATTTAACTAAAATGTAATCTGAAAGTGGTCATTACAATAAAAATTGGTAATTCTTTTTCGAAATAAAAGCAACAGACTTTTCCCAACTCTTAGTATGGCATGTCACATTCTATTCACACTGATCCACACTTCCAATCCAAAAGGAAATACCATCGTGTAATCCTCTTTGTATCTGAACTTAGGTGCTAACCGTCTTGTCAGTATTCGAAATTAGTACAGTTCTGTCCTCAGTTTTGCGGACCGCTCAGCTCCTTCCCACCTCTCTCTCTATTGTTTTTAGCCGACATAAAGGAGCTGTTTGGTTCGTCCGAATCATAGTTAGATGTTTGTCATTTAATATTTATATATTGACAGTTTTTCTCGTATTGAATCGACAATTTTTGCGGATATTAGGGTATGAAAATCATGTTAATTGTTTAAAGTAGGTTTCGCGTAACAGGAGACTTTGTTATATAAAATATTGTTTGAAAAGCTTTTTCAACTTCAGCATGTACCAAAAAAAAACCGAATGGCGGCAGGAATTTTAACAACAGCTCGTAGCAAACGTGCTCATCAACGTCACATGATCAATCCTTGTGCACAGTCCACAAAGTGGGCTTTAGTGTAAACGTGCTCGGGACCAAATGTTTTTCAATGATAAATAAAAATAGTCCAACTAAAGACCTTTATTGTTCTATTGCAGCAAAATGCAAGGTGGGCGTTTATAATAAACTCTGAATAGATCAAACACAATGGGATGGGATCTAATATACTGACTTTTACTGTTCAGTTAGTTTTATTTACGCTAACTACAATACATGCGCACAAACTTACCGAATACATTACCAGTAGAATGTGATATTGACACGCAAAGGTGACTCTATAGTTTTGTGAAAAAAGAATATCCTGTATACTTCTCCTCTACCATTTAATTATGTATAAAAGTTAAAAGAAATATGATATTGTGGGTCAAGTAAAATGTATAAATAGAAATATAAACTTGCTAGGTTTCTGAATGACGCAGCAATTGCGAATAACTAAGTACTTTCTGCATATGGCTTTATCGAACGAGAGAAAGCACTCATATTAATAGTAATGTTTGTTTTTCTTATTGACATAGAAATCGATGCATTTTACAGGCTACTTACATCTTAAATGATTATTACTAATTGATGAAATGTTTACTATAAATACTAAAGAGACAAATCATAAGAGAGAGAGAGAGAGAGAGAGAGAGAGAGAGAGAGAGAGAGAGAGAGAGAGAGAGAGAGAGAGAGAGAGAGAGAGAGAGAGAGAGAGAGAGAGAGCGAGAGAGACTTTTCCCTGGTTTGAGCGATACACAGTTCTTACAGAGATACATGTATTGAGCACAAAAGCGTTCAATGATGGTAACTGATATTAGTATTGATTGAAAGACAAAATATAAGACAATAAATAAGACAATAATGGAATGGAAACACGATTTGGTTACCACACTTAACAGTTAACACATCAAGTATTACAAAAGACATGAAGGTACTGGATAAAAGTATACACAACCACACTTAACGCATAACCAATTACATTATACTTTGTATACCGGTTAACATGATACACAGCCACACTTAACAGTTAACACAACACATCAAGTATCACACAAGACATGTAGGTACTGGTTAACAGTATACACAACCACACTTAACGCATAACCTATTATATTATACATTGTATACAGGTTAACATTCTACACAACAACACTCAACACTCAACACACAACCAATCACACCATACCTTGAATACCGGTTAACATTCTACACATAAAACTCAACACACAACCAATCACACCATACTTTGAATACTTGTAAAAATTATACACAACCACACTTAACACATACCCAACAACACCATACTTTGAATACTGGGTAACATTATACACAACCACACTTAACACATAACCAACAATAACATACTTTGAATACTGGTAAACATTATACATAACTACACTTAACACATAACCAACAACACAATACTTTGAATACTGGCTAACATTATACACAACCATACTAAACACATAACCAACAACAATATACTTTGAATACTAGTTAATATTATACACAGCCACACTTAATACGTAACCAATCACGCCATACTTTGAATACTGGGTAACATTATACACAACCACACTTTACACACATCCAAAAACACCATACTTTGAATACTGGGTAACATTATACATAATTAACACACAACCAATCACATCATACTTTGAATACTGGTAAACATTATACACAACCACACTAAACACATAACCAACAACACAATACTTTGAATACTGGTTAACAGTATACACAACCACACTTAACACATAACCAACAACAACATACTTTGAATACTAGTTAATATTATACAGAGTCACACTTAACAGATAACCTATCTCACAAAAATTTGAACCATACTTAACACATATCCAATGACAACATACTTTCAATACTGGTTCACATCATACACAAACACACTAAACACATAACCGACACCAACATACTTTGAATAATAGTTAACATTATACACAACCACACTTAACATATAGCCAATTACATAATACTATGAATACTGGTTAACATTATACACAGCCACATTTAACACAACCAATCACACCATACTTCAATACTTGTTAACATCATACGCAACTGCACTTAACATAAGCAATTAAACCTTACTTTAAATTCAGGTTAACATCATACACAACCACACTTAAGACGTAACAAACAACATCATATTTTGAATACCGGTTAACATTATACACAACCACTCTAAACAAATAACCAACAACAACATACTTTGACACTAAACATATACCCCCCATACAATACTTTCAATCATGGTTACTATTACACACAACCTCACTTAAAACATAACCAATTGCACCATACTCTGAATACTGGTTTACATCATACACAAACACACTTAACAGATAATCAATCACACCATACTTTGAATTCTGGTTCAAATCATACACAACCACACTAAGCTCATAACCAACAACACCATACTTTGAATATTTAATAACTTTATACACATCCACACTAAACACATAACCAACAACACATTCCATTGAATACTGGTAAACATTATACACAACCACATTCAAAACTTAACCAATCACACTGTACTTTCAATACTGGATAACATCATTCACAACGACACTAATTACATAACCCATCACACCATACTTTGACAACTGGTTAACATTATACACAACTACACTAAAAATATAACCAAACACACCATACTTTCAAAACAGGTTAACAATACACACAACCACACGAAATACATTACCGATAACACTATACTTTGAACACTGGTTTACATCATACACAGCCACACTTAACACATAACCAAACACAACATACTTTCAATACTTGTTAACATCATACACAACCGCACTTAACACGTAAACAACGACACCATACTTTGAATACCGGTTAACATTATACACAACGACCCTTTACACATTACTAATCACACCATAATTTGAATAATGATTAACATTATACACCACCATTCAACCAACATAAGCAATCACACCATACTTTGAAAACAGGTTAACATTATACACAACCACACTTAACACATATCCTATGACACCATACTTTAAATACCGTTTGACATCATACACAACCACAACCAACAACACCATACTTTGAATTCTCGTTAACATCATACACAACCACATTAAACACATAACCAATCAGACCGCACTTTCATTACTGGATAAGAGCATACACAACGACACTAATTACATAACCAATCACACCATACGTTGAATAAGGTTAACATATACACAACAACACTACACATATAACCAACCACACCATACTTTCAACACTGGTTAACATTACACACAACCACACTTAACACATAAACGATTACACTATACTTTGAATACTGGTTTACATCATACACAAACAATCTTAACACATAACCAATCACACCGTACTTTCAATACTTGTAAACACCATACGCAACCGCACTTAACATATGGCCAATTAAACTATACTTTGAGTACTTGTTAACATTATACACAACCACACCTAACACATTACCAATTACACCATACTTTGAATACTGGGTGACATTATATTCAATCACCCTTAACACATAACCAATCACACCATACTTTGAATACTGGAAAACATTAAACACAAACTCACTTAATACATTACTAATTACGCCATTCTATGAATACTGGTTAACATTTAACACAACCACACTTAACAAATAACCAATCACACCATCCTTTGGATACTGGATACTTTTATCCCTGCCATCGTGTTCTTGCTGATCTTACTCCAGGAGCTCTGGTCTCGGTAAGATCATTGAGTACCTACCCTTTGGCTTTACAATGCTATTAGCTTCTTATATTTTATTTGTTTGTGTGTTTTTACATGCAACATTGTTGAGCCGATGGGTGGGTTGGAGTTATTTCACCAAGACAAATTGTACTTGTTTTGTAATACGAGGACCTGTTGGGGCAAGTGTGAGGTTGGTGCACCCTAGAACCCGGTTTAAACCCCCAGTGGCAATTTTTTTGCCACTTACCGTTACATGGCGATATCCCCAAAGGTTCCCTTATTCGTTTATTGTTTGTGGCGTCCTATTTGAATTGACATACTTATAAAAACATGCTCTCTCTCTCTTCCTCTCTTCTTATTCCATGCGTGAGGTGGCTTTGTTTTGTGAGTGTGGCGATTCCTGATATGCATATATTACTTCTTACTCCTTTATTATACACAACCACACTTAACACATTACCAATTACGCCATTTTTTGAAAAGCTGTTAACATTTAACACAACCACCACACTTAACATATAACCAATTACACCATACTTTGAATTCTAGTAAACATCATACACAACCACACTAAACACATAACCAATTACACCATACTTTGAATACTAGTTAATATTATACACAACCACACTTAACATATATTCAGTTACACCATACTTTGAATACAAGTTAGTATTACACACAGCCACACTTAACACATAACCAATCTAACCATACTTTGAATACTGTTTAACATTATACACAGCCACACTTAACACATAACCAATCACACCATACTTGGAATACTGGTTAACTTTATACACAGCCACACTTATCACATAACCAATCACACCATACTTTCAATACTGGTTAACATCATACACATTAACACTTATCACATAACCAATCACACCATACTTTCAATACTGGTTAACATTATACACAAAAACAGTATAACCAATGACACCATACTTTGAACACTAGTTAATATTATACACAGTCAAACTTAACACAAATCCAATTACACCATACTTTGAACACTAGTTAGCATTATACAAATCCACACTTAACACATAACCAATCTCACCATACTTTGAATACTGGTTAACATTGTACACAACAACACTTAACACATAACCAATCTCACCATACTTTGAATACTTGTTAACATTATACACTACCATACTTAACACATAACCAATCACACCATACTTTCAATACTGGTTAACATTATACACAGCCACACTTAACACATAACCAATCACATTATACTTTGAATACTGGTTAACATTATACACAGCCACACTTAACACATAACCAATCACACCATACTTTGAATCCTGGTTAACATTATACACGGCCACACTTAACACATAACCAATCACACCATACTCTCAATACAGGTTAACATTATACACAGCCACACTTAACACATAACTAATCACACCATACTTTCAATACTGGTTAACATTATACACAACCACACTTATTACATAACCAATCACACCATACTTTCAATACTGGTTAACATTATACACAGCCACACTTAACACATAACCAATCACACCATACTTTCAATACTGGTTAACATCATACACAGCCACATTTAACACAACCAATCACACCATACTTTCAATACTTGTTAACATCATACGTAACTGCACTTAACATAAGCAATTAAACCTTACTTTAAATACAGGTTAACATCATACACAACCACACTTAAGACATAACTAACAACACCATGCTTTGAATACTGGTTAACATTATACACAACCACACTTAACAAATAACAAACAACACCATACTTTGAATACCTGTTAACATTATACACAACCACACTAAACAAATAACCAACAACAACATACTTTGACACTCAACATATACCCACCATACAATACTTTCAATCATGGTTACTATTACACACAACATCACTTAAAACATAACCAATTGCACCATACTCTGGATACTGGTTTACATCATACACAAACACACTTAACAGATAACCAATCACACCATACTTTGAATTCTGGTTCAAATCATACACAACCACACTAAGATCATAACCAACAACACCATACTTTGAATATTAAATAACTTTATACACATCCACACTTAACACATAACCAACAACACATTCCTTTGAATACTGGTAATCAATATACACAACCACATTCAACACTTAACCAATCACACTGTACTTTCAATACTGGATAACATCATACACAACGACACTAATTACATAACCAATCACACCATACTTTGACAACTGGTTAAAATTATACACAACTACACTAAAAATATAACCAAACACACCATACTTTCAAAACAGGTTAACAATACACACAACCTTACGAAACACATTACCGATAACACTATACTTTGAACACCGGTTTACATCATACACAGCCACACTTAACACATAACCAAACACAACATACTTTGTATACTTGTTAACATTATACACAACCGCACTTAACACGTAAACAACGACACCATACTTTGAATACCGGTTAACATTATACACAATGACCCTTTACACATTACTAATCACACCATAATTTGAATAATGATTAACATTATACACCACCATTCAACCCACATAACCAATCACACCATACTTTGAAAACTGGTTAACATTATACACAACCACACTTAACACATTTCCTATGACACCATACTTTAAATACCGTTTGACATCATACACAACCACAACCAACAACACCATATTTTGAATTCTCGTTAACATCATACACAACCACATTAAACACATAACCAATCACACCCTACTTTCATTACTGGATAAGAGCATACACAACGACACTAATTACATAACCAATCACACCGAACTTTGAATAAGGTTAACATATACACAACAACACTACACATATAACCAACCACATCATACTTTCAATACTGGTTAACATTACACACAACCACACTTAACACATAAACGATTACACTATACTTTGAATACTGGTTACATCATACACAAACAATCTTAAACATAACCAATTACACCATTCTTTGAATACTGGTTAACATTATACAAAGACACACTTAACTCATAACCAATCACACCGTACTTTCAATACTTGTAAACATCATACGCAACCGCACTTAACATACGGCCAATTAAACCATACTTTGAATACTTGTTAACATTATACACAACCACACCTAACACATTACCAATTACCCCATACTTTGAATACTGGGTGACATAATATTCAATCACACTTAACACATAACCAATCACACCATACTTTGAATACTGGATAACATTATACACTAACTCACTTAACACATTACTAATTACGCCATTCTATGAATACTGGTTAACATTTAACACAACCACACTTAACAAATAACCAATCACACCATCCTTTGGATACTGGATACTTTTATCCCTGCCATCGTGTTCTTGCTGATTTTACTCCAGGAGCTCTGGTCTCGGTACAATCATTGAGTACCTACCCTTTGGCTTTACAATGCTATTAGCTTCTTATATTTTATTTGTTGGTGTGCTTTTACATGCAACATTGTTGAGCCGATGGGTGGGTTGGAGTTATTTCACCAAGACAAATTGTGCTTGTTTTGTGATACGAGAACCTGTTGGGGCAAATGTGAGGTTGGTGCACCCTAGAACCCGGTTTAAACCCCCAGTGGCAATTTGTTTTGCCACTTACCGTTCCATGGCGATATCCCCAAAGGTTCCCTTATTCGTTAATTGTTTGCGGCGTCCAATTTGAATTGACATACTTATAAAAAAACATGCTCTCTCTCTTCCTCTCTTCTTATTACATGCGTGGGGTGGCTTTGTTTTGTGAGTGCGGCGATTCCTGATATGCATATACTACTTTTTACTCCTTTATTATACACAACCACACTTAACACATTACCAATTACGCCATTCTTTGAAAAGTTGTTAACATTTAACACAACCACACTTAACATATAACCAATTACACCATACTTTGAATTCTAGTAAACATCATACACAACCACACTAAACACATAACCAATTACACCATACTTTGAATACTAGTGAATATTATACACAACCACACTTAACACATATTATCCAGTTACACCATACTTTGAATACTAGTTAATATTATACACAGTCACACTTAACACATAACCAATCTAACCATACTTTGAATACTGTTTAACATTATACACAGCCACACTTAACACATTACCAATCACACCATACTTTGAATAATGGTTAACATTATACACAGCCACACTTAACACATAACCAATCACACCATACTTTGAATAATGGTTAACATTATACACAACGATACTAAACACATAACCAAGTACACGTTACTTTGAGTACTTGTACGAGGGATGATCCAAAAGTTTTGTCACCGCCTCGATTTAGCAAAACATTGACGTCAGATTGTTTTATGTTTAGTATATACTGATAAACAAACAGGTTTTCAATTATATTATGCAATAATATTTTAACAGTTATACCGCTGAAAAACGATGTTTTGATTAACCCGATTTGAGGTAACCGCCGCTCTCCGAATTTTCAGCATTTCCCGGTTAAATAAAGTTTATAAATTTCAGAAAAAAAACGCACAAAAGCAGAAGAAACTTCTCTTACATGACGCTATAAAATATTGTGAGCAGCAGATTAAGTATAAATAAAGTGATTGCACGTTAACCTTTTTATACACAGAGTTGACGAATGTCTTTTGAAAGAAGAAAATGTTGAAAGTTTAAAAAAAACGTCGCAAAGCGTGATATTACATTTTTGCTACAAGCTAGCAAAATCGTTTCTGGAAACGATGAAAATGGTAACTTAAAATATATTGAAAACAAGATAAAAAGAAGACTCTTCTGTAAATGGTATGAACGCCTTGGAGACGGAGATGATCACTCATTATATATTGTGGTATTATTTAATTTCGCGGTGCTTTATTTTTGACGCCAACGACAAATTTACGCTGAAATAAATTCGTTTCGCGCAGTAGTATTATCCACATAGTACATGAATAAGATATTATGTGTTAATATTCGCTGTTATTTTTTTTTGCGCACAATTCCAAGCGCGAAATACGCGACTTCTAAACCCACGCGAAAAGCAATGAAAATATTCAGTGTCGTACAAAATGTGTTACTCGGCTCTAGACAAACTATAATTTACATTAAAAATCGCAGCTGGAACTTAAACTTTATTACGAAAGATTAAAGTAGTGTAATATGCAAATAACGAGCGGCCACAAATAAAAGACACAGCTTCCCTACACATCATTCAACATTATTTTGGTAAGTGTATAAAGATTAACTGATAGGAGCAGTTTATAGTACCATGCAGTACATGATCAGAAAGACCCGCGCTAGGCTAAGATACATGAAGTACTTTCAACTAATAAACATCTGTTTTAATTAGTTTTATGTTGTAAAATTGTTTTAGGGTTTGCAAAATGGAGTGACAGTACAAACAAAATCAGAAAAGGCAAAGCTGAACCAACATCAGTTCATGTCGTCATGAATCAAGGTATTTATATCGCTTTTTTATATTTTTGTAAACTTGACAAATAATACCATATGCATCAAATTAATGAAAAAAAGAACATTCGGCTTACTATACCATGTACAGCTGCGGACAGAAGAACAACAAGCCCAATACATAATTATGATAGTATTGATGTGAATCTTATTTTGATGAAATGTTAACAATAATAACGAAGTAAAACAGTAATTTCAAAACGACATGCGCTTACCCCGTACATTAAACAAAGTTTTATAAATTTGTTTCTTGATTGATTGATTGATGCAATTAACTTCTGTTCTGGAATCTCGTTTAGTAGGTTTCCTCGGAGGGAACTATAGGTTTAGCTCCCCGTGTGTCTCCCCGTCCGCAACAAATCCTGCATTAATTAGTAATACGTAACAAATTGCGTCTTCACCGTTATTAAATGATATAAAATCGCTCCAAATGAATCACGATGAATGTTTGATAAATATCAAAATGAATCCACTTTGTTACCGAACAGAACAGAATAAATGTAAATCGTTCTCAACAGAGGCATTTATTCAACTATTTCGAGTCAGGTTTTAACTATATTGTTCCATGCGATCTTGGCTAAATAACCGTTTTGATAGTATATATTATTTATTTTCCTCAAATATTATAAAGATAACACATTGCAGCGAGTTAAATGATTAACTGTTTTTTTTCAGGTTGATTGTCGGGCATACCCACCAGGATGTAGAGATTCTGGTTTTAATAAAACGGAAGAAATTCTACGTGGAAGTGACGCTGGTACTTCTTAAATTGCTGCGCGAATACCATCAGCAAAACAACTCAGAGGTCGAAAGGACATAAAGAAAACAACCAATAAACGAATTGTTTTAGAATACAAAATGAACTTACGACAGACATTGTAAAAGATTACAGTGTGCTAGGGGCAATTTTATTGGAACTTTCCATCCTAATATTATATTACCATCGTTACTTAAATTAAATTTAGAAGTTTTAGATAATTGACATAATATTACAAGAAATTTAACAGTTTTCTTAAGTGGAAGAACGAATGGAACAATGAATATAATTGCATAAGTCTACTTGAAGAAATGTAATAAGCTGAGGGTACAATGAAGCTGGGTTTGTACTGCTTAAAGTTAGTTCGATTCTCGCATGATGGGTTTGTGCAGAATATGTCATGCTTATAAATATTGTTTGACCCTTAATTATTTACAAATAAGGACTAGTTTCATGAACATATATAGAGAAAATACTTAATGAGTGACAATTAATATTTTGTTCTGTATTTATTTATTATTAAAATATCTTTTGGGAATGTTATAGGAATGAAATAATCCTGTAAAACGCATGGCTTTAAGTCTACTTAAAGAAGTTTTATAAGCATAATCTTTTATTTATGGAAATATAGTTTAGGTAAACAAGTATGATCATACAAACGTATATTTTACAGACTCGTATTCTTGTAGTTCTTCAAATTAATGAACCATTAAATTTATGTTTTGTCCTTATTAAAATTAGATAAATGATGTAGATTTCTTATATTTATTTATTTTACTGTATTTTTTTTAATTATTTGATACTTTTACTAACAAATAAGCAATAAGCGCCATATTTTATATCATGTCCGTGAATGATATGTTTGCACCTACAATTTTACCAAGAGGTTTTCAGCTATGCTTGCTAAGTTATGCAATAACTTTTTTTAACCTGTTTCATGACTAAACACAAAGGCTATATGTTTATGTTAGACTTTAACTGAGTCTTCATATCGACAATTATTGAACGTAAAGCTAAGCTAATACATTGTTATGCTCATAATTTATGTTTGGACGACCAAAATTATTCAACTTTTAATGATCTTACGACGTTGCTCCATAATTTATATTAATTTTATATTTTTAATTGAAATGTTTGCTGAAAAAAGGTTCTGCACCAACATTTCGGTAAAGTTTCCAGCTGAAATGTCTGCTGGAAAGTGCAATAAACTTTCTGCACCAGCTTGTATTTCGATAAATTTTCTGGCAGAAATTTCTGCTAGAAAGTTCAAAGCATGTTCTCCACCACCATTTGTTTCGGTAAAATTTCCAGCATAAATTTCTGCTAGAAATATAAAATTTAGAAGATACTGCAATTTGAACAGATATTACTGCTACATAAGTTGAAATTGTAGAAAATTCCTAGTAATCGCGGCAAAGTTTAAAAAACTGTTAACTATTGATATTTCTAGCAGAAATTTCAGCTGGTAAATGACCCAAAGTCATGCTGGTGAAGAAAGTTTCTTGAGTTTTCTAGCAGAAATTTATGCTGGAAATAGTCTCCAACAAAACTGATCTCAAAAGGGAAAAAAAGATTTTCCCTTTTTATTTTGGACTGCAATTTAGTAAGAAGATTCACAACTGAAATGTATTAAATGTTAATAAACACTTTTGAACGTAAACATTTATTAAGTCCAGTATGAAATACAAACCATAAACGCTGTCCGATAATAAAAGAGAAACTATTTTTCCCTTTTGATTTCAGTGGTGAAAAACACGATATTCACATTTAAATAAGTTTATTATCGATGTTTCAGAGGTTTTACTAATATGTTACAGCATAAATTACGCAAAACGGAACGAATATTTTTATTAAGTCTTTCAAAACTGAAACTTCAATCGGCGTACATTTATGCTAAAAAATTGTTTTTCTCTTCAACGGTATATTCTGCATGTTTTGCTACTTCCTAGAGCGTAAATTTAGGCTAAAATGTTTTATTTATTAACTGATTATTGATGCATACGGACCAAAGGCATTTACTGACTTGATTTACGCCAAACCAGATGGGTTCCTCATCTCAAATGAAAATGAATCCCACTTATATCGGGTGTAATTTACGCTTATATTTTAAAACTGCAATGTAATAAACGCTTACATTAAACTGATGTTAAATTTAGTAAGAAGTCTTTTTAGATTAAAAATGATCACTTTACTTTGTTAGTAACCACGCTGTTTAAACAATAAAACTAAACAAAACTGCAAATATGAAAAATGTCATAGAAATGTAAATTCAGCGCGAGATGCGTTATAAGTAATGACCACTGAAAAGCGGAAGCGAAAACATCGGAATCGGAAGAATCGTTGTGAGCGTAAAGATCGTTTGGAGCATTGTCTGGCGTTATAGTTAATGACCAATGAAAATCGGGAGCGAAAAGATCGGAATCGGAAGAATCGGTTTGAGCGTGAAGATCGTTTGGAGCGCATTGTCTGGAAGGAAAAGACTGGAGTGCAATTGGAATTGGACCGCAATGGGAATGGAATCGGATCGGTTATGGATGACATTAGGATCGGAAGCGGACCGGATCGGAATCGGAAAAATTGTCAATTTCATAATTTTCAGTACTGTAGCGCACAATAGAATGTTTATATTATTTGTGTTCGAAAACGCTCGCAGTTTTGTTTTATTTAATTTTCTTGTTTTGTTTGCCAAACTATGTAAATATTAACATGTTAACATTTCCACAATAAAAAAAATATTGTGAAATCGTGCAGTGACTGTATAAGAGAGGAATGGGTGATATTTAAAATGTGTAAATATTGGGTGTTTGCTGTATCTTATATCTCTAAATCTTGGCTGTTTCAGATATTTTGTATTGTTATAGCCTTTCGTCCGTTAGTTGATGTGCCAAGACAAACACCTTACCTCATCAGTTCAGAAGTTGCGAAACTCATTGGGAAGTCATAAACATTGATTGTTAATGTCAAAAGATCAAATCAAAGTACTGAAAGTACAGAAAACCAGCGAAGCGATTTTGCTTATTGAGAATAACCATTGCCATGATTCTCATACATGTATCCATTTACGAAAAAGCAAAAAAACTTGGTTCACTCGCAAAGAACTTCCTCTTGTCTAAATGATAGTGGAAATAAGGGTTTCCATGTATTATCTGGATGAAGGCTTCTGCTAACCCTTCACTCCATAGATATACCTTCATAGCTTGTGCGAACAGTTTAGATCCATATCAGCTGGCACATCTGTGCGATCTGATTAGGATTTAAACTGTTCGTTTTTATGATCATTTTTTTCTGACCAGTAATCACAAATTTTAGATCCAGATCAGATGGCACTATTGTGCCAGCTGATCGGGACCTGAACTGGTAACCTATGTGATGAAAGGCGTATATATTGAGTAAAGGGTTTTAAGCAAGAAATTATAATAGTGAAATCTGTGTACCGACATCCCAAAGACATAATGAACACGAAAAATGATATAAAAAGTGAGACCCCATCGATGGGAAAGATTATGCAGTTATTTGAAATAAGAAATATATAATTGGACAGCATTTTAGTGCGGCCCATATTCCATACCTCCGTGTCCGTTCCACGTCGGACGGACACGGAGGTATGGAATATACCCAAGTCCTAGAAATATGAACCGCACCGATTTTACATTTAATCAAACTGTCGTACAGATGAATTTGACCATTGATGCACCGCACAGGTTTTATCCTATCAACATGACGTAGTTAATACCAACTTTAACACGTAACAGGAAACTTGGGGACTACTTTACTTACTCTGATTTCTCTGAAATGCGTAAATCGCCGTTTGCCAGTTGGTTTGATGCCGATTTCAGAATTGTGATTAGTAAAACCAGCTTCGCTGGTTAATAAGTTCATTAAAAGATAGAAAGCGAGCAATAATGCAAAACAGGCTGCAAACTGAAGAAAATAGTTATCAATATTAACGATCGTTTAAAAAGAAATTTTCCATAATATATCCACCCTAAATTTTCGAACTTCGAGCAAACACGAAAATAAGTCAACTGAAAACAAAAACAATAAAAGAGAGAAACTGGAAATGCCAAGTTAGAAAATCACAAAATTTCCCCACACATTGAGCGCCTCCGAAAAGTCATATGGTTGCAAATGGAACGAGACACCCGTTCTATAGACCGTCTATCCACACAACTGTTCGTTTGACAAATCCGTCTTTTTTATTTATATTGAGAAACTCAGTGCTGCCTTCAGACAGGCCTGATTGATTTTGTTTATTCTTTAGTAGACATTTCTATTTGTTTTCAATTACAAAACTGACAGACGCATATCAATCCACATTTGTCTTCTTGTTCTACTAATAAAGATTGCATGTTAACATGAAATGTTAATTTGACTGATGGTTGATAAATCGGTTTTTGACTTAAGTAAATTTCCTTCCAACTGTAATAACATCTACATTTGATATCATGGTAAACAAGTTCTCGCTGAAATCTTATTATTCAAACATTTTTTTCTGATTCCAAAGAAAATGGGTGGAAGCGTTATATAATGATGTGTGGGTGGGTTTTCTAAAAAGTTTTCTCCTTGAATAACTGTATATGATTTAACAAATATGTCAAGAGCTACCGAGAGAACCAACGTCTTTATTTAAGACTGTTCAATCTTATAGCCTTGAACAATGTAAAAGGGTTTGCTAACAAGGTGGCGATGCCTTAGACTGTGGCTGATGTGCCAACTATATAGTAATTTTCTCCGGCTAATTAGCTTAGACGTTTTGGCTCCAACAAGTTTCTATCTAAGCGACGGCTTTTTATCTATGAACTATCTATCGAGCAGCTTCAACACTCTGTGGACGTCAGCCACTTCTATTATAATGGGACTGTGAAGTCCAAACCGTATGGAGTTTCTAACTCCTATAGACTCTCTTAATCTAATGAAAACAGATTGTTCTCAGAGAAGCTGAGCTTCGTAAGAGACTACGACAGCATTCGAAAGAACCTTCTACCTTTGTGTTACAACACTATAAATTTACTACGAACTAAGTATCCTCTCTGATGAGAAAGCTCACGGAGAGAACTCGGAAACCTTTCGGTAGCACACAATAGACCTCGCCCACTACTTTAAGCCAGCCAGATGGCCTCGCTAACTACCTTAAGCTAGCCAGTGTTGCATTATACAACTTGTTTCAAAAGTTGAAACCGACTCCTTTATATTTACCTTATATTTGACAATACTGTAACAATGTTTCAAGCTACGATACAATTTTTCTCTAAGACCAAAATGTCTTTAAATCACAAAATTCACTATGTTATACTTTCACAAAATTACATTATACATGTATATGTCAAGCAAATTGTCAGTGCATCAAAACTGTGTGATTAAAACAACTTCAATCTAATCGATACAATTATTATATATTAATCTATGACTTCATATATATATTTCACCATCGTGCCATCGTGCATCGCGATAAAGGGGGAGAATAAATTTAAGTTTTTCCATACGGAACACCGTAGATAATCTTATCTAAAGAAATCGCATTTATTCGGAAAAGCTGAATTCTGTGTAACCATTATTTATATAAACATTTAAGTACAGAAATCCATCAAACAACACAAAAACAACAAAAATTGAGCCTCGAGTGGTATGTGAATATTAAGTCTACAGGTAGACCTTATATATGGAATTAAATTGACACTCGCATATCTGGAGGGTGTTTGTGAAGTCTAAGATCAGTAATGAATATATATATATATATATACCATTTAAAGACGCTGCAGTTCAAATCGAAGTTCAAATTAAACAAATGAATTGGAATTGTAAACTTCACGATAGTAAGAAATGGGTCGGTCTTGTTGGAAATATTTATCGCTGTTTGATCTTAGCGAAATCGATGCCATAAAACAATTAAGTTTTCGCCATAAATTTAATGGCTAAAAATCGCAATAAAATATATGGCGATTTTTTAGCCATAAATTTATTGCGAAATTCCGCCATTTTTTTCATTGCGAATAACCGCCATTGCGATTTTTAAAAATGATTTTAACCGCGATTTGAAATAGGGAGAAGTTCAGTAATGATTCTAACGTTACTTTTCAATGCGTATATACGATTTCGGAAAAATGATTGAAAATCGCCATGGCGAAATAACGCCATTTCAAATTTATGGCTAAAAATCGCCATGGGGATTTCATGGAGACACGATAGCTCACTCATTTTTAGAGATATTGGTTCAAACACAGTTCGTTTTATTATCAGACCCCCAACTATATATTAAAGAAAAAACATTTAGTGTAGGTTCCTTAAAAAAGGGTACCTGAGTTTGCGAATTCACCGAATTCGCAAACATTCAACGGACTCTGTTATATAATAAAACTGAAAATTAATATCATTCCTGACGAATATCCGAAGGTCTATTTCGTCTTATTATTCAAGTTTACGTGTATCACGTTTTATCACACGTTATGTGTATCATTGATGGCAAGTAAATTAGCAATACACAAATTTCGGCATCGTTTTGTTTTTTTTTAAATTACAGAAGACAGCAGTTGAATTTATTATTACATTTTTTGTCTGGTTACACGAACAATGAACGCGAGCGGCGTGATTGAATTTATCTTGAAGGAATAACTTTATTTTAATGATTTTTTTTAAATATATATTTAGCCACGAATATTTTTAGAATAAAGGCTTTGATCAAAGATGTCGTTACATTGTATATCTGTACATTTTTCAAAGGAGAACTGTTCATGGAACAAATCACGGACGAACGACAGACAGCATAATTTGTCACGATAGCTCATATCCAACTGGACCAACAGCTTAAAATGATTTACGTATACGCATACAATGACACGATTAAAAATATGTAAATGGTATTAGGTGGTATGCATTTTATTATACTTTTGTGAGAATGCTTGTCAAAATACCTCAATGATAACCTTATGAATTCCTTGTTTGAAGTCCTATTTGAATTGACATACATATATAAAACATGCGCTCTCTCTATCTTCCTCTCTTCTTTTTCGCTGCGTGGGGAGGCTGTGTTTTTTGAGTGTGGCTATTCCTGATATGCATATGTTGCTTTTTTGTGATTTTGCATTAAATACTTTACAATCCATGTATTTTCTAACATTTTGCCATGAATGTTCTTCATGCATTTTTTAATCGCAACTTATGGAGACTTTATATATTTCACAAACATATAAGTATCGGGTTCAACGGCCTACAATTGATAACAGCACTGATTGAATGTACTTTCTACGTCCGCCACACGGCACAAACAACGCTGCAGTGATAACTGAAATTGAAGAAAAGGAAACCTTCTAAGGCCGGACTGAGTGTTTGATTTAATAAAATCTCCAAACTCTTCCTAGTTCGTGGCTTTGTGGGAATGCTTTACTCTCTGTATGACACATCTTGATAAGCATATTCTTCTCGTTTTTCTAATTACCAAATTTATATAGAATCTCGCGAGACACATTGTAAGAGAGTTTTGATAGGTTTGTTTTCTTTCTACCGATTGTACTAAGAGAGACTCATTTCATCCATAATACTCTAAGCTGAATATTACTTCTTACTAGGCAAATCCTAACAAATTACTGATAAATTCCACAAGCCAGACAGTAAAGTTAATACTACTTATCACATACCTTCCGGTGTGGGAGTGTAATAACACCCTTCATATATTTTCGATATATAACTAGTTATATATTGCAGCCGAATCACAATTCATCCGCGTTATCATCAATCATCTACCAAATTTATAAAAAAGACTTACTTTTGCCATCCGACCACTTCTGGCAAATAAACAGCTTCTGTAAGGAACTTAAGCATCCCTTATATTCATATATCCAAGGAAGAAATACTTTCTGACATCTTGATTATTGCGTAAAATAGCAATACGCCGATTGTCTATGATGAAATTCAACAACAACAACAAAGCCTTTTTTTTCCATAAAATCGAAAACAAAATGTCCCAGACGCTGACATCGCTTTCAGAATATCGTCGGTTTGATCTTAAAACATTCCCGGAACAAAACAAATTCCAATGTCTTCATATGCCGCTATGAAAATTTACACAAATGACGTCATACAGTAGATCGATTTATTAATAAAAAACAACTTCAGAAGCCTATAACCGTTAAATTCTTTTATATAGACTCTAGCGTAGTTAAATTGATTAATTTTATAAATTTTTATTACTTGTTTTGGCAAATCAGAAAACGATAGGATACAATTTTGGAGGGACTAGCTTATTATCACCCGATACGACCGAATTACACACGTTCTAAATTCGCTCTACTAGGTGATAGAAAGGGGCAATTAATGGAAAGTGCTCGTTTTCAAAGGGTATGTGATAAATAGAATACATCATTTGTGATCATTTTATACTGAAATTATTAAACTCGTCATCTAAATCGATATAAATCTCGGCAAAAGCCTCGTTTTATATCGATTTAGATGACGCGTTTAATAATTTCAGTATAGAATGATCACTCATGTTGTATCCTCTATATATTACCATTGGAAAATCTTTTTTTGCATTTTAGAACATTGAAATATTGTGTTTTGACTTTTTTCAAGCCAGGTTCTGTTAATATGTAATGAAAACCAACATATAGCCCAATCAGGTACTATAATGTGTTACCTGTTTGTGGTGTCCTATTTGAAATTTATCATTTAATAAACCCATGCTCCCTTTTCCTCTCTAATTGTTTTCTCGGTCTGACAATTTCTGAAATGCATATTTCACTTTTACATATTACTATTTGCACTAGTGTACTGGATTTGATGACGCTACTGTTCATTTAAGTTAGATACATGTACCTTCATGAACTAAAAATAAGTAACTTTGGACGATTACAAATGAGCCATCCATTTATGACTTATTGTCCACTTTACAATAATACAAATCAAATAAAACACAGACCACAATTTCACGTTATACAAATTTAGGAACAAAATACCACCAAGTACCTTTTACTTGAACCTTGTTTACAAAGGTACTTGAAATGGTATTAAGATAATATTTAGATACTTATAACAAACCACTGTCAGTTCATAGTTACATGTTCATGTACAACGAAATTATCTATAAATGCTCCAAACATCGTTCATATGATCCTGATGTTAGTAATATTGATCTTATTTGACTGGAGTATTTTTAGGAAATAGTTTTGCTGAACAAATTCAGTTCAACTATGAAAATATGAAAAAAGTGAAAGAAATAAAGATATTTTGCATGTTTGAATAGACGTGAATCACTGCATTGAAAAGCCTTACTTCAACTATATCCTTGTGGTCAATAGAATCACAAAACATTTATTAATAAAACAAAGCTAGAAATTCCAACCATTTGCAATTACCTCTAGTAAAATTGGAAATGTTTTAATCCTTTATCAATTGTTATTCGATAAGAAGTTGCTTATGTCTTAAAGTGGAAGATAATGATAATGATCAATGAAACTTAACAACAACTAACTTAAAGATAAGCTATTAGTAATTAAATAATATTCAAAGCATTTTAAATGAAAATATCTTAATTAGAATAAACGCATGAAAAGTGGATATTTTTTAGTATATTTGGAAGATAACCTGGATATTTTATATAAATCATGAAAGGTCGAATTTCTATATCAATGTTCTGATAAGTTCATATTAGGTCGTCTATTTATTCAACTCTTTCTGAATCGTTTTTCTTATCATCCAACATACCAATAAAGTTGAACAAGAAATCTTCAGATGAACGTAGAATTTGTCGCAAAGCAGATAGCGCTAAAATGCTGATCTCATTTCGGACGTCGATTTCCTTTTCGTAGTTTTTCACAGGGAGCACGTGACTTCTTGGAACACCAAGTATATCGGACATTTTGTCGACCAGATGT
>JAZAYU010000569.1:51420-109400 GCA_038501625.1 Corbicula japonica | reverse complement strand
TGAAAGACTAGATTTTGAAAGATCGTAGTGAAAAGAAAAGAAATTGATTTATGTTATAGTTTTGCGTTCAACTTGTCTTATTTTTAAAATACTAATTAAGGGAGTATCCGTGGTCCGATTTTGTCCAATTTTGGATATGTTGTTGTTTATACTAATTGTGACGGGTATTTAACATTTCATTTCTTTTGCAATTTTGCATAGGTTTGACATATTTTTTCGTAATGTGACTTTGCTAATTATGTTTATTGCAAGTAATTGACTTGACCGTTGACATGTGGTGAAAAATGAAATGTTGTACATTATGCTGTAGTCACTTTAATCTGTGTAGCAAGAGCATGATATGCAGGATCATTTTTACCAAAGGTCTAAGGTCAGGAACACATAAATAAGAAAAAATAATACTTTAAAAATTTATAACTTTAGAAGTAGTCAAGATCATTCATTTAAATGGCAATACGAAAATTATGCACGGCCTTTTATTTTCATTAATGGTCTACGGTAGGTGTCTGTTATTAAAATAGAGAAAACTTAATATTTCAATAACTCATAAAGTAAAGTGAACAAGATACAGTGATGATACTTGGTATACATATTTGATGTAAATGGTTACTGCATTATGTACGTTATTTCATTTTTAACCACAGGCCAAAGGTCAAGTCAGTTATTTAAAATAAGCTATCTTTCACAAATTATTGATCGGGGTTTTACCCCTGTTTTGCGTGCTATACTCTGATAGCCTTGTTCAGAGTTGGATGAAACAATTTCAAAAAAATGGGTTCGATTGGGTCAGCCTTATTGTAGTTACGTGATAATTCCAACTCTATCTTTCACAAATTATTGATTGGGGTTTCACCCCTGTTTTGCGTGCAATACTCTGATAGCCTTGTTCAGAGTTGGATGAAACAATTTCAAAAGAAATGGGTTCGATTGGGTCAGCCACATTGTAGTTACGTGATGATTCCAACTCTCTGGCTATAATCCCCATGAAAATATTTATATAATTGTTATTAAGTAAACATAATCACAAATCTTTCACAAATTATTGATTGGGGTTTTCATCGGTAGCGGACTCCTGTATTGCGTGAAATACCCTCAGACTGATAGCTTTGTTCAGGGTAAGATCAAAGATTTCCACAAAAGAAGTTCGTTTGGGTAAGTCTTAAGGTAGTTATGTGATAATTCCAACTTTCTAGCCATAATTACCATGAAAACTAAATATTGATGCGCCAAAAGGGGGCTTGAGCAATCCAAAAAAATACAATCCGGATCCGCTCCTGCTTGTTGAAGGAAGAATTGTTAAGTATGTCAAACATTGTTTTGTAATGTACACCAACACAACAATCTACAACTATATTAGATGTGAAGAAACAGTTTAATATTTCGACAACTAAAGTATATTTTAATACCAGCATCGCATAAAATGCCGTGATACGCAGCGTAGCAAAAATCAAGTGCCGGTGTACGGTACGTGGCCTCTCATTTTTTGCAAGAAGCAGGAAATATATAAATAAAACACACTCAAATTTTACACTGCAGAGTCCTACAGTGCCAAAAAAAATTATGCAGTCATAATTCTTCACTAGACTTCAGTTTAGATCAAGAAAAAATACGTTTGAACAGGAAATTGGCAACTTTGCAGCACAGAGAGGTCCATTTTCACGAATGATTGAGCAAACTACTGTATTCTGGACACAGAGAAGACTAGAATCATAAATAGCCATGATCTGACAGCCGTATAGGCCTATTGGTTTGAGTATTATTTAAATATCTAACCAAAGAATCTGCGATTTTCCAACCTTACCACACAAAATCTCCTACATTGACACCGGTTATGCCGGTTGAAAGCGTTGCATATGCCGTGATCGCGGCGTAGTGCCGTTCGCGAAGCGTACCAGGTTAGCCAGGGTGTAATATAATGAGTCCGTATGGGCGTACACATTACATTAATTTAAGTCTTCTCAATTGATACATGTAGTACGTGAAAAAACCATATCTCTACTCATAATTTTAGTAATTTATTTTGGCTCCTTAATCACACCCATCAACCGGCAGAGCCAGGAGCGGACGGCACATCCAGGCGCAGACACGGTAAGTTTTTTCATACTTGACAGTGGTGTAAGAAATTATCATTTTCGCTAGTTTTGATTTACTCTTGGAAAGAAATATCGGCTGATATTAAAAGCTAAATGAATTCTGCACATACACGTTGATTTCTGAAGCGGTAGAAATGACGATAAACATTTTATCGCGATTAAAATACAAAAGTTGGGGAAAACCTGCATAAGTCTGTAAGCACTATTGGAAAATTTAATCATTCCCCTGGCAATATGTGAAATATTAGCACAGACTTTTAACAAATTCGCGAGGGCTTCGTGAATAGAGCTGGGGTACAGAAATGGGCAGGTCAATGGAGCAGAAAGCGAATTTATTGGCAGGGACCAGGAGCAGATATAATCGAGTAGAAAAAATCGTTTGATGTATTGCTTTTTGTGGTGATAGTACAATATAATATTATAGTGATAGTATTGTCCGTCGATATTTTCTTACCTCTGGTAACTTCTGCAAACATTGTTGTGAGACAAAAAGGCGGGTATATCCGGTGTCCGGTCCCATACCGTGGATAAGGAAATTATTAATTTAATCACGTTAGAGTGAGTAATTTAAATTTACTCTCTGTTTTGATAGGTTTTCATGCATGATCTTATTTCTGATTTTCTGTGTTTTCGGTGATTGGCAAGTGTTTAATTGCTTAAACAAGCATTTCATGTGAAGCTGGTACATGTAGGTGATATCTGTTGTAGACAGGTTGGCAATATGTTTATCCCCATTATACCAAAGATAATTTACATACGTTTGTTTTTAAATGAAGTCTACAGACCGGATAAAAAGAATAAAACAATGCATAACTTTAACATGATTAAATATTGTTTAATAAAAAATTTTGAAAAAGGTGTAAAATGCATATCTGGAATTGCCACATTCAGAAAAAAACCAGCCTCCCCACACAGTCAAAAAGAAGAAGAAATAGAGAGAGAGAGAGAGAGAGAGAGAGAGAGAGAGAGAGAGAGAGAGAGCATGGTTAATACAATGATAAGTTGCAAAAAGACACCAAAAACAATTAACAAAAATTAGAACCCGAGCGATTACTGCTTTGGAGTTCTACAGTAAAGTTCTAGAAATTTTGGAATGAACTAAGGTCTATGAGTTTTACATTTTTTCGTTTAAGTTATGATCACGTATCAAAAGTGGTAAAGACGGAAGGAAACGGCTTTCTAACATTACTATTTATGTTAAGTATACTGTGTTTGGTTCAATTTAACACTTTTATTCTTTGAAAATACTAAAATAATTTACTTTACGCTTGGTCTTGCAATACAACTTGTGCCCAGCTTCACGCTCCCTGCTCTCGACGCTAAACGAAAGTCCTTAATCAGTGTATGTGTATGCTCAGGCACTACAGTTTAAGTTTATTTTGGCAGAAAATTGAATTCGTTACCTACTTTACACCGTACACTCGCAATTCTTCATTTACACTCCGTACATAATTGTGCTAGACATGGTGCACTAGGCATGGTCGCTTTTCGCAAATTGTGTTTAAGTAAATTATATCATATAGGGAAAATAAGAAGAAGTTCGATAAATAACTGTTAAATCTTTCTATAAAATCATCGAAGAAAGTTTTTTCATACCAGGGAAGTGATATAGTGTACAGATGTAGCCCACAGCTTATTTTTATGTTTCGACTGAAGCTGATAATACCAAACGTGTTTTTATTTCATTCATCCCAATGACGAAATGATGGCTAACCATGTTTTAAAGACACAGGCCGATAAATAATTTAATGCTTAATAAAATCCACAATTTCAAAATGCTCTCATTTTTTGAAGCCGTTTATCGCCAAAAGTGGGCATTTACGACAAATAGCTGACAAAAGTAAGTATATTAAAATCATCCGGTAACAAATATATACTAAGGCTTAAAATGATAAACCAGCAATAATTCCGTTAACTAATGAGAGTTCATTCATCACACGCTTACAAAACTTCTTTAGAAATGATTTCTGTATAATTTATGACATGAACAGACATACGGATGGACAATACTATCACTGTATGTCAACAAACTTTCATTTTTGAGGACGAATAAAAGTGTCAAAACAATACATCAAACGATATTTCCTACTCCATTATATCTGCTCCTTGTCCCCGTCAATAAATTCCCTTTTTGCTCCATGGACCTGCCAATATCTGTACCCCAGCTCTATTCACTAAGCCTTCGCGAATTTGTGAAAAGTCTGTTTGTGCTAAATTTTACAAATTGCCACGGGAATGATTAAATTTTCCAATTGTTCTAACAGACTTATGCAGATTTTCAGATCTATGGAGCATTTTTCTATAGAACGCAGATCTTCAAGATTTCATCACAAACTTCCGTATTTTAATCGCGATAAAATGTATATCCTCCCTTCTTTCTATCCAAGAGTAAATCAAAACTAGCGAAAACGATAATTTCCTACACCACTGTCAAGTATGAAAAAACTTACCGTATCTGCGCCTGGATGTGCCGTCCGCTCCTGGCTCTGTCGGTTGACGGGTTTGCTCAAGCAATACTAGTATTATTATTATTATTATTATTATTATTATTATTATTATTATTATTATTATTATTATTATTATTATGTCTATAAGGCAATTTCGAAAAATGAACTCTACTCCGTTCTTAAGTTCTCGTTTTCGTTCTCGTTTTCTTTTTCTTAGTCGATTCCGATCTTTTTCTTTTCAATTCCTCACCTTTGATCATGTTGATCATGTTGATTCTGTGTATACTCTTCAAACTTTAAACATAATAAGTCAAATCCTTTCACTTCTTTGAAATGATCATTCAATTCCACAAAATCTTAGTTAGTTGGTGTATTCTCCGTTAATAAAAAATTATGTTTTCTTTTTTAACTTTGGATTTTAAAGGGAGATGTGCAGAATTGATTAATGGAACAGATTTGCGAAAAGGGTTATTAATCAGTTGAATATCATTATTTGAAGCTCAAATATTGATTTACACCCGAAATATTTCAAACCAATATTTTATAAAAACAAGATATATCAGTGGTGTTTCCTATCCTATTCGACGCGCATAGGTTAGCTATTTTTGTATTTCCCGCGTAAAGCCGCGGTGGATTTTGGGATCGTCACGTGATCACTTCAACCAAAATACGCATTCGGTGTACCTTGCCGACTATCGACCATTTGTTTCAAAATGCCAGGGCCACCACGAATAGTAAGCTCAGCGATGATCTAAATACAGTGAAACCCCTCTATTACGGACACATAAGGGACTGAGGAAAAGTGTCCTTAATAGCGGGTTGTCCTTAATTGTGGGTTAAAATCAAGAAGAAGGGAACATTTCTGTTCTTTAAAAAATTGCCCATAATACCGGGGTGCCCATAATATCGAGTGTCCGTAATGAGGGGTTTTACTGTATAGAATAATCGCTTAATATAGAATATAGTTTTGTATAGGGATTTCTTTAGCGGAAAATTAACTGAAAACTTCCTTCTGGAGGGTTTGAAATGTAGAGTTTAGTGAAAAGTACAAGTAAGTATTACATTAATCGATCTGTTTACGATTTTACCGAGTACACCTGCTCGACCCTGCACATCTCCCTTTAAGTAAGTGTTGACACTTCAATGCAATTCTATAATAATGCGATTGCTAAGCTGTTACACAGAACTTCTTTTAGCAGTTTTGACCGGTTTATGTACATGTATATCCTCTTTACAAAGCTATGGTCGATTTTGCGACTTTGGTTTTTACCATCACCTGGATTGAACGTCCTTGGTTGATGAACTCACAAGAATATTTGAATGGCAATTTCATAAAAAGAAGTAAATTGATGCATCTTATTATATTCCAAATTTGAAGGCTGCCCTTCAATTCTTCAAGTCTATGCGGAGAAATTGCAATTTTATGATCGGTGCAGTAAGAAAATTTGTTAAGTGTATATATGTAAAAGTAATGCCAACATGTATCGCTGGTAAAGATAGAGTGACATCTTGCCATAATTTTCTAGAAAGATTATAAATGAAATCAAATAGCCAACATGTATCACTGGTAAAGATACAAAAGTGACGTCCTTCCTTTCTTGTAAAAAAAAAGACCTTTAACGAAACCCAATAGCCTGCATGTATTACTGGTAAAGATACAATGACGTCTTGTCATTCTTGTCAAGAAAGACCACATAATTATGAAACCTATAGCCGGCATTTTCACTGGTAAAATCCTGTGTCGTCTTGCACACTTGTCTAGGATTACCATGGATGATTTATCCAACCCAATTACTTGTTAAGATTCCGTTAGGTCTTGTCATTATTGTCTGGGATCGCCATACGAGTTGTCTTTGCTCTTTTAAATATTAAAGCAGTGTGTAGATTAAAACAGGACTATGGTGTATAATACACATGTAATATGCAAGTACACGATCACCTTAATTTTTAAAACGGGCAACCGCTGTTGATGATGCTTATGATAATGATGATAGTTTTGATACTGATAGTGGTGATAATTATTATGATAATGATGGTGGTGATGATGATGATGATTATGATGCTGGTAGTGGTAATAATTATGAGGATAATGATGTGATGATGATTATGATCATAATGATGATTATGATACTGGTAGTGGTGAAAATGATGATGATGATGATGATGATGATGATGATGATGATGATGATGATGATGATGATGATGATGATGATGATGATGATGATTATGACGACGACGACGACGATGACGATGATGATGATGATGATGATGATGATGATGATGAACAAAAATATATTACATAAAAGCAAGCTGCGCGCTGTATAATAACTTTTTTGTCCTTTGGGTATCATTTCCTCTTGAACTTGAAATTTATAAGAACGAAATGATAAAAAAGGCATATTTCTTTCCTCTCTACTTGTTAACGGTGTTGGGAATCTGTGTCTTCTGGGTGTGGCCATTTCAGATATATGCATATTTCACCTATTAAAATTAAAATATAGATTTCAACACTGTTTGTAAATTCTGTTGTGGAAGCAAATGAGGATAACGAAGACGATATGTTTTCAGAAGTATTTGCTTTTTAGTTATTTAAAATGCCGTTCAATGAAACTTTGCACAAAATGTAATTAATGTTAGCTCTACTAATGTATCTTTATTTTGCATATGGTAAGACATGTTAGAACGGTAAAAAATAGCGAGATCTAAAAATTCGCTAAAATTATATTTACATAAATTCACAAAAACTAATAAACACAAAACATCATCTTAAAAACCCACATGAGAAATATAACTGGCAACACTGTCTCGTTTCCCTCGTGACTAACATATGTAAATTTTACGAGATATTAGTAAAAGTGTGTTTGACCTTCAATTTCCTGGTCACTTCCTGGTCGCGTAAACGGATGACAATCATTGATTTCTCTATAAGTAGTTGAAAGTTCTTTACAAAGTACTCAACATTTTCTTGTTCGTACCATTACACTCACGTGGGATTTTAAAACAATGGTTTGTATCGCTTAGTTTTTGTGAATTTATGTAAATAGAATTTTAAGGAATGTTTAGGTCTATCTTTTTTTCTTTACTTTTCTAACGACTCTTACTCTATGCAAAATAAAGATACATTAGTAACATACATTTGTGCAAAGTTTCATTGAACGGCATTTTGCCATGATTGAGATTTTGATATTTTTTTATCGATGAACGTGATTGGGAGGAGCGTGGTAAGCCCTTAAGTTAGCTGTGTATCTCTGTTCTATTGAGTCTTATGGTTGAGTTCAAACCACAACTTAGCATCGTTCGTGATATTGGGTCCAGATCTGATTGATTGTTATCCTTATGAAAGCCATTTCATAAAGGAGATTTACCAAACGAACAAGTATCTGAGTGAGGCGTTATGTTCATAAGAGTTTGATATCTTTTGTGCAACATCTTATCTTTGGTACACGTTGTGTTCAGAAAAAAATTTGGTAAACATTGTATTCAAAGAAACAGCACAAACGGCCTAGAAGTAATAAATTTGTAAAAGACTACGTTTGTTTAAATAATATGATAAAACATCTACTGCAACGAATATAATTGTGAAATGTATCCGCTTATACATCGTCTTTTTTTATAATGATAACGCCTTTTTGAATCTGCTTTACTGTGTCAAAACAGCT
This sequence comes from Corbicula japonica, assembly GCA_038501625.1. NCBI lineage: Eukaryota > Metazoa > Mollusca > Bivalvia > Venerida > Cyrenidae > Corbicula > Corbicula japonica. The sequence goes on along the minus strand of JAZAYU010000569.1, from coordinate 101,201 downwards.
TGTTGATGATTTAGATTAGACAGCTGTTATTTGTTCGCTTCACATCCTCTGCAATTTTACCTTGAAATTCAATAGCCTGTAACACACCACTGACTGTCTCTACAAAAGCCATTGATTCGTATTGCTATAAATAAACAAGGAAGACTTTATGAAATTTCGTCCGCTTACCTAACTTTATATCCCAGTTTGCAGATATTCTAAATAGGGATTGACTCATAAGTATGATGAACGACTTGTACTACTCGAATATCTTCAAATTAATCGATTCGATCAATAAAAGTCTTGATAAAACATTAACACAGTTATCGTACAATTGTACAAGTAATTTGCTCTATTATTTGGTGAATATTTGTTGAGCAACGAAATCTTTTAAAACTGAAGTTGGAAACGTGCCCTCCGTGTTTGTATTCACCTAACTATGACAAATTGATACAAACGGCGTACCTGTGCGTTTCAAAATTCACGAATCAGACAGGACACATGTACTCAGATAGAACAGCTCATCAATCTTAAACCAGATATGCGTAGTATCTCTTTCTCTAACGATATTTATCGGAATATTTGATATGAAGAGATGCAGAAAAGCAAATAAACCGTACAGTTAATCATTTTGAAATTTACGTAATACTCTTCTTGAAAAAGTCGATGTTTAAATTACAGTAACCATCAATAAATTGATACTGCAAAATTCATTGTTCCGCTTAATTTCTTTCAGTATTGATTTTATTATTGTGTACTTTAAATTTTTAATGTCCTGCTCAATCAAGTTAACAGGCAGCGTAATTTCACGTTATATGTAAATTGGCTGAGTGTAGGGCTAAATGTGTTCCATTTAATTCCCTTAACAAACTAGATAAAAGGGGAACTTAAAACCACCGAAAACAATTATTTAATATTAAAAGCAGTAGAGCAACTTTTAAGTGTGCTTTAATATCTCAGATCCGTTCTTTCTCAACTCTTCTACGTTGTAAAATTGCATATCATTTACGACTGGCTCTTGTTACATGTATATAAAGAAATGCCTTGGTTTAAAGAAAGACATAATTATTTGGGGGGTTTTAGTTTTCCTGGAAATCACAACTAGACTACTTAACATCATAGGCTGAGCGAAATGTAAATCAAGTTTATATCGCAGAAAGAAGCGTTAAAATATGTTATATACATGCATTGCAATATAGCTTGGTAATGGTTGTGTCAATTTATGGTTAGTATTAACTCATGACAAGACAAGGGACACAAATGTAGTTTGTATATACAACGGTGTATAGGAAAGAGTTGTATCAAGTTATGTTTCTTAGTCGTCAGCGACTGTCTGTTAAACAACAGTTACATTGTAAGTCTAGAAAATCTAGACATCAGTCGTACATATAGAACTTTGGCAGATAGAGAATGGAATCGGCAACATTTTCATCAATCGAGTTTTGCTTTAGTGTGCAATGAAAAAAAAATTCGACTAACGATCTAGTTATGGCGTCAACATAGAAACTATTTTATAATATATTGAAAATGTAGGCAAACAAGACAATCAGCCATCAAAACGAGTTCATAGAACGTAAGTTTGTATGAAATGATCATGAAGTTGACGTTTCAAATAGCAGAAACAAAACTCCGCTGTGTTCGAATAAAACTATAGATATTAGATTTGGGGTTTGAATTACTTTCTAAAAACGAAAATCGGTTGTTGCAGATTTTAATGGTCGTATACCACATACATAATTGTAGTGACGTTACAAATGTTCGGCGTAAAAATGAAAGAATCTAAAAATGACAATCACACAGCCGAATCACTATTGGCTACCTGGCGCTCATGACCCGGATTCATATGTCGTCATTGTTTGAATGTCTTAGCAGACGAGCCTGAAAGCTTTCATTTCATATTTACATATTTGATATCGTTGATGGCTGATGTCTTTGGTTTGTTCGATCCCGGAAATATGTGGGCCGCACCTTTCACTTGTAACGAAACAGTAATAAGTAATAACACCAACTGGTTTGATTGAAAATGACTAATTTAACTTATTTCAAAATACCATAACAACGAGACAAATATTAAGCGTTATTTTTACGCCACAAGTGGACATCGTTCCGGAATGGTGAAAAATAAGGAGAGTACGGAGGATAGCTTGTGGTCTTAATTTTAAGATTTCGTCACTTCCGCCGTGTAGAGTGAAGCGTTATACTGGTGGAGAATGAATTTCTCAAGAGGATCTACGGAACGCACGTCGTAAACCCATTAAAAACAGTCATTGGTTACGTACATGCGACCCATAGACATCAAATTATATATACTACAACAATTCATAAAATAAAATAGAAATAATATTAATGTTAGTCTTAAGGACGTTTTTATGAATATTGGTGGTTCAAATCATGCTGGTATGTCGCTTAATGACGTCGCTGTCCGCAGCCCTAGAAATGAATGAGATTTTTGAAGCCGGATTAGTATAATTATGTATTCGTATTAAAGGATTTCAGACAGTAACGCCTAGATATTATTCAACTTGTATGTTTTATGAATTGTTTGATTCACTTAATGTATGTCGAAAAAAAGCTAATTACCAGCTTGGAGAATGTGTGTCTAGTTTACTACTGCGGGGAATTCAAATTAAAAATGCATACTTTTTTGAGAAAATAACACAGCACTGAATTCGAGAATTCATAAACATAAAAACCACCAGCTCCACTCCACGTACCTGCCCAGCCGATTGACAGAATATTCTCTTGGCGCCTTTGTAATCATCTTAAAGATATACGTTAGTGTTGTACTAAGATATGTACACAAGTTTAGTATGCCTGGTCCATTGACAGAATATTCTCTTGGCGCCGTTTTAATCATCTTAAAGGTATGCTTTAGTGTTGTACTAAGATATGTGCACAAGTTTAGTATGCCTGGTCCATTGACAGAATATTCTCTTGGCGCCGTTTTAATCATCTTAAAGATATGCGTTAGTGTTGTACTAAGATATGTACACACGTTTAGTATGCCTGGTCCATTGACAGAATATTCTCTTGGCGCCTTTGTAATCATCTTATAGATAAGCGATATTGTTGTACTAAGATATGTACACAAGTTTAGTATGGTCAAAAGTTCAAGTCGTAAACGTTGGTGCCACGGCGAAATGAATGTTTAATATTTCTTTCTCAAAGGACGCCAAATTTCGACATCACGTCATTGTTAATCTATGACATGCTGTCGCAAAATCTGTCTCGTTTACGACGGATAATTTTTTTAGTTTGTTTACATAACAATTTATTAACGTATTATAATATGAACTCAAGCACTGTCTCTATAGCGAGCTCTAAGATTCCCAAGCCCCCAATTTATTAGTCGCCGAAGGTTTTCAACCAGTTTTCACATTCAACTCCTAACGAAACGAACTTCACAAAAATCAGATATATCAAATAATACCTTGTCTTTCCTAAATGCGTGTCATTTTATTTTTTCTTATTTTTGTCCATCTTTGAGGCGACATTTATCACTGTATGAATGTTCGTTTTTTTTATTTTAGTTTGAAAATAAAATTATTGCATAATATTCAACAATAAGATACAGCAACATTCGCTACTCTCCTAACGTTAACATATTCCTGCAAACTTTAATATGCCGAACAGATCACAGGAGACTAGAAACCAGTCTCCAATCCCAAGCAGCTGATTGGTTAAAACTGATCCAGAATCCTCAACAGACCAATCAGAAAGTAGAGTTTGTAGACTGGTCTCCAATCGTTGACACAGACCGCATTCCACATGCTGATCGCCATCTAATCAAGTTAAAAATAGATCAAATCAAGTATACAATTCCAGCTTGTCCAATATGAGATATTGTTATTTTATTTTATTCAAGGTTCAGATAAATATGGCTTCCAAATAGACCGCTCAAACAAACGCAACTTGTGAACTTATCGCCATCATGGTAAATAACTCAAAGGATCTGCTGAAGCATTTTATGTATATTTAAACTTTCGTTCTTTTTCAAAAAGATCTATGTTATCCAATCTTTCTTTTCATCTATTGTTTTTTAATTCATTGTCGCGTACGTCGACGGACGGATGTTCGTGAAGTTGGCAGCCTGGCAGCGTGAAGTTGGCGGCCCATCAACCTGACAATTTGAAGTTAGCAGCATAACACCCTGGCAGTGTGAAGTTAGCAGCCTGTCAACATGACGACGTTAAGTTAGCAGCCTTACAGTCTGGCAGCGTGAAGTTTAAGGCTCGATGGATATGATGTTAGAACGTGATCTTTAAACTGACATATCATTAAAAACGATTATTTTATATTTATTTAATGCTTTTAAAATTTTGTGAAAATAACTACAAAACTTAAATTTTGTTTCTATACAATTGATATAATGTGTATATTTTCATCACTATAATGTCACGTGAGGTCATTTTATTTAAAAAATCTCAAAAATCGGATTTTTCTTTATTTTTGGAAGCGTTCTTTTAGTTGCCAGATCATATCAATCAAAGATGTTCAAATTAAAGGAGATAAGATGTGAGATAAATTGTGAAAACGATGACAACAGCAGTGAATCATCACAGAGACTACAGTAATCATGAAAGATAAGTAGATTCTTTGAACATACGTTCTGCATATCGTATTGATGGGGTGAACATTTTCCGACGTTTCATGAAATTACTTCCAGGGGTTTAAAATATATGGCGTGGACAAAAATCCGAACGCACACACACAAGCACGGACGGACGGACGCTCTATGACCATTCTTATTCATCTACTGCTATGCGGCGGGGGGAAATAAGACATGTATTGCATATAAATGGAATATAATAAGTTCGCATTCCCTCGTTTTTCCATTTACAGTATAGCCTTTGTTCAAGACTACCTTTAAACAAAGACCACCTGCTCCGTGTTAAATTTTCCGTAAAATCCGAGACATTTCTCAGATTTACATTTGGCCTAATGGTGAAAATGAATGTAATCACAAATATAATAAATACATTTTAAAAAATCAAGCTTCTTTAGCTTCTTTATTCATTTTATCATTTTGTTTAGATCTGCAGACATATACAAAACATGTTTCAAATATTTAGGAAGACATTAAAATTGTTAATTTTTAAAAGTTTATTTTACAATATATTAAAAAATTGACCCCAAAACAAGAAAATATAATTTGAATACATTAACCCTTTACTACATATATACGGGTTTTATCGCATGTGCCAACAGTGTACATGTAGATCCAGATAAGCTGGTACATCCGACCGCGGCTCCTGCGGCACCTGCTCCTACGCGCCTGAATTATAGAAATAAATTTCCCCAAAATTTGAAAAAATACTGGATTTCCATTGAATTTTTTTAACCTTTAAAATAGCGTTAAAATGAATGATAAGCTGTCTTATTAAAAATAATTTTGTTCTTCATTGCGCCATGGTAATTTAGAACAGCTCGCATGTTCATTACACATATAGGCCTATGTTCATTAAAAGTCGTTTTCAATGTAACTTATTTAGAAAGTTACTCTTACGAAACACATTTATAAGTTTACACGTATATGCTACATTTGTGCAAATAATCTCTGAATTGTTTGAGACCGCCATTTTTAAGTTTTATTAGCATAAGTAAAATATAAGATATATTTTAGCCCTGAATAATGTTTTAATGTTGGGTTATATTCTCCATGAAAGCATTTTTAATTCGTTAACGGGGTATCTAATCTGCAGACTAAATTAAACTTATTTACATCTTTAAAATAATTTACAAACGCATCATTTTTAAAGCTTTATTTTTCATAATAAGGATATTTTAATTCAAAGAAAGGTAAAGGTCACCTTCCCAGCGATCCCTTATCAAGCGATAAGTGAAACTCCGCCTGCAACATTGAGTGCGCATGCGTGAAAGATAACATGTCAATGCATGGCCGATATAGAATTGTATCTTCCCAAGATGACGTTGCTTCTGGACCAATTAATTCAAATATATGCATTCGATATGTATATTTCAATGTCTATTTTAATGAATGTTATAAGTTTAGTTTATTTAAGCAGCACAACTGAACCGTGAGGTTTTATATTTTCACTCGCTTTTATTCAAATGTATGGGATCTGATTGTTTGTCAGATATAAGCGTTGAAATGTATTATTAATTTATTAGTAGGTAAAAAGATTTAATCCAACTTAAATCATCAACCTCATAAAAATGCAGCGAATTTTTATTTCAAACAACGTTTGATATTTTACGGAAACGTTTTCACAAAGAAATTTTTATACATTTTACTTATACATTTTAGGCCTATGTTTAATATTTTTCAATGTAAAACGGTGCCACCTTATTACATAAAGCGAGCAAAAATCGCTACAATCATAATCAAAACGGATATTGAACCAATTAAAAATTCACTCGAAATAGCCATGAATAATGAAGTTATAAGTAGTTAACTTTTCTCATATGTTATTTACAATGAAAAACACATAACATAATTATAACCTATCTGTCAAGAAAAATGTTGTCTCGCAACCTAGTTTTTGTTTTAAATTTGCCACTTACATGCCAACAATTGTTTAAACACATGCATGTCCCATAACTCTACCATGACCAGTTCCAACAGTTAAGACGTTTCTACTAATAAACAATGAAATCAGTGATAAAAAGTGTTGATGGGCTTAGCATTATTAGGTAAAAAAATATTAGGTGGTCTACATTTCTGTTCTCAATTTCAGTGTGATCTTTATGGGAGCTTTCACTGTAGTGAGATTCAAGCTACAGCTTTGATACTGGTACTAAAATTGCTGTCAATACAAATCACTGCAGTATCATTATATTTCGCGGGGATTAATTTTCGCGCAAACCCCGTAAATAACAAATTCGCGGGGCCATGAATTCGCGCAACTGTGTTTTCCTATAAAGAAACACTTTTAAATGGTTTGATTTTGCTGGGGTTAAATTTCGCGCTCTTGCCAAAGCGCGAAATACGCGAACATTAAACCCGCGCGAAATAGAATAATTTAACTGTACACCACAGCTACAAGTTCAATAATTAATAATGCAGTGAATTCATTTATTTTCTATGGATTCTAAATTTCGTGTGTAGGTCGATCCACGTAAGGGTAATTTTACCAAAAACCACAGAATTTTCTGCCCCCGAAGGTAATGCTTTTTCATTAAGTTGAACACAATTTTTATAACTGACGAAATTACGGTTGATGTTGACGGGGCAATTATAGGACTGTCTTTGCTCGATTTTATAAATATATGTTGTCAAAATAAGCAATGAAAAGGATTTAACTATTAGCATATTCGGACATGTAGCACTACTGTAATGCAAATAAGTTGTCGTAAGCATAACAGGTCTCTATTGACCCAGTAATGATCTTACTAGCCAGGAATATCAAAACTGGTGTGAATGACTACTCCGAGTCAAAATCAAAAGAGAACCATAACAAATTATTAAACTATTATTCTATTTTCCTGAATCGATTTCTCTCTTGTTGAGATAAATAGGTTTGTGAACTTGAATTCGCATGAAAACAACTTCATGCGCACACTGCTATATCTGAAACTAAACCAGTGATGCATGTATCATCCGGTTGCGAACAGGTTGCGCACACTGCCAAGGGACTGCCCAACTTGAGTTGCCTGCTCAGATTTATTTTCTTTGTATGAACTGCTATATAGAGATGAATTGTGGTCTAATCGTGGATGGCAAACATCGCTTAAGAGATTCAAAAAATAGATGTTCATGCAACAACTGCAAATTCTCGTAATAATTGTAGTAATACGGTATAGTTAAGTTAAACTTCGTGTCGCATGAATGGGTTTTAACGGTTGAGAAAGCACATGGCAATAGTTTTGCGCACTCTGCATGTGACATATACTGATGCGCCATTTGTATTTGTAAATAAGTGCTAAAATCTAGTACCATTTAATTGGATCAGTTGATTTCGACTTACCGAATGTTTCAGGATGAAAAAAAGATGGAAACTCTCGAACGCCAAAATGAACTTTAAAAAAACTTGGCACACGTACTTTCATTAATATCTTCTTTTTTCACACGTTAAGCAAAGTTAAAACAATAAACAAAACTCGCTAGATTTGAAAATCCTTTAAAATTCTATTTACATCTTAATACGAAATCAAGCGACATACACAGCATCAATTTAAATGTCCACGTTAGTAATATAATACGTATGGCAAGAATATGCGAGGTCTTTTGTCTGACAAATTTATAAGATATGTGATTATTGAAATTGTACGCTTAGCTTGGAATTTCTGGGTCCGGTAAATAGATGCCAAACCAATACTAAGTAAAAACTTATATTATTATTATTATTATTATTATTATTATTATTATTATATTTTTGTCAGTATCATATAATTTGGACTTTTAAATTGAACGATGACGATTTCATAGGTCCTCATTGCATATTCTAATAAAATAAATGTATAACGATGAATCTCAGGTAAGACTGATTGATCGAACGAAGTCTGCATTGTGTCATAAGTGGAATTTCCGAATGGAATAAGTCCTATCGGAAAATAAGCAACAAATTCCATTGGGAATGAGTCCGATCGGAATTAATGTATATAGAGAAATTCCGATCGGAAAAATTGTTGTCGGAAAGTTTCCTATCGGAATTTGCCGACAGGACTGATTCCGATCGGAACCGTGAAATTCCGACGGGAAAACCATGATTTCCTATCGGAAGGATTTTCGTTCCAGTCGGAATGACATGATTTTTAACGATGTTTTTCGGCAATATTTCTTTTAATTTTCAAAGCTCCACAATGAAAATTTCCAAATTAAGAGTTGAAGTTACAAGCTTTCGAATGATGTAGAATAAAGCTACCTTGCTTTTAAAATGAAAAAATAGTTTTCGGAAAATATAATATTCCGAAAATTCACAGGATCGTGTTAAATGCACTTCAAATCTATAATATACGCATAAAAGAGGATGTTATATTATTCACATATAACTGATAATTTTTAACTGATTTTCATTGTTTTCTCTTATTTCTTAATGTTTTAAATCATCAAATCAATTACTTTTGTCATTATGGGCTTTCTTGATTTCATGTATTAATCCTTATTATTATCACAGCATAGAAACGACTTGAAATTAATGTTCAAGCAAATACGATAAAATCCAAAGGAAGTTAGCTAGTCGAGTTCTAATGTGGGTGCTATTCAACGATAAGTCTATGGGTTATCTTTTTTTTTCGATTTTCTGGTTTTCGTCGAAAGATTTAACGGTTCAAGAGTTCATCAAAATTAACCATTATAAACTCCAGACAAGTTCATCATGGTTACTTGCAAATATGTTCTTTCTATATTCAAAAATGTAACTTTTTCAATTTGATATTAACACGATTTAGCAGTTTTTAGTCACCAAACGGTAACACATTTCACACTTAACATTAATAACGTAAGAAAGTATAATATGGTTGTTTTCGTGCAATTGTGTGTTTCTGATTTGAAAAAAAAATTAAATTGCACCGAATTCGCAAAATTCGGATTTGATAAGTCTATGGTTAAAATTGGCCTATAGGTATATTCTATAAATGACAAAATTCGGATTTGAAAAGTGTATGGTTAAAATTTGGCCTATAGGTATATTCTATAAATGACTTTTTTTAGCTTACTACTATAATGTTAATTGAAAAGATTAATATGACTTAGGTAAAACGCTTTGATATTCTTTCGAACTGTGGAGAAATTAAACAAATTACATGTATTTGCTTACAAAAAAATCTTACAAAACAGTAAAATTATTGATATTTCAATATACGGACTTATTAGTATGTAAATACAAATACAATTCATGCCAACCTCTCTAACATTAAAATAATATAATGAAATTATTAGATATATCAATTACTTTTAATTGAAATAGAAACATCAAGACCGCGGTCAGGATAGTTTTACATAGCAGCTGCAGCAGTTGAAGTTAAAGTATTACATGAAGCAGTTGTTGTATTGATAGTAGTAGGAGAAGACGTTGTAGAAGTAGTAGTTGTAGTAATAGTTTAAGTATAAGTAATTGTTTTTGTTGTTGCTATTGATGCTATTGTTGTTGCTGCTGCTGCTGTCGTTTTTTTGTTAAGTAAAAAGCAGCAGCAGCAGAAATTTTTGTTGTTGATGTCGTTGTTGTTGTTGTAGAAGTACATGTAGCAATTTGTCGTATTGAAAGTAGTGGCAGAAGTAGTACTAGTAGAAGTAGCAGTAGGTAGTAGGTAGAAGTAGTAGTAGTAGTTGTTGTTGTTGCAGTAGGTGTCATTGTTGTTGCTGTTGCTGATACCGTTGTTGTTTTGTTATAAAAGGAATAGGCGCAGTAGTAGCAGTAGGAGGAGAACGACAACCAGCAGTAGTAGTAGTAGTAGTAGTAGTAGTAGTAGTAGTAGTAGTAGTAGTTGTTGTTGTTGTTGTTGTAAGTCACAGCAGCAGGGTTAGGATTAGTAAAAGTTGAATTTTCGATCGTGATTGCGTTACTGCTTTTTATAAGCGAATTAAAATTTCTGAAAAAAATAAAAATGTACCGGTTTTTGAAAATTATTATTTCACTTCTTTGCTACACATGTTTATACTTCCGACAGACAAGAGATTTGTACAATGTTAAAGTTTTCTCAGGTCTGAAAGATTTTATCTCCAGCAGCACTGTTATTCTCTCTATGTGATATGTTATAATAACTCCACTGACCCGATCTAATCTGAAGTTTATGGTGTTTCAATGCCCGTCGAATGATTTGTGTTGCTCTGTTACTTGTATGAGGACTGCAGTGCTTGAATTTATAAAATGTGTAGGAGCCATGGGTCGACATGGTATTTTAACAAATTTGAAGTACAACTAAACTTTCTTAGATCTGTATAATAACCGAAACATAATAACTGGTACATTTACATTTAATTTCTAGGTCCTTCTGATCTTGTATGTTGATTAAACTGATTAAGTTGAACAATAACTTTTTGCACAGCTTAAATTACCAGTAAAGCATAACAATCTTTAACGGTTTTGCATCAAAACTTTCCTGGCGCTTACTGTTACTTATTTATCTTCATACAATAACAAGTTATAATGAACCAGAACAAACAAAATCACATCCGCATAATCAAGAATTAAACATAAGTATATGTTATAATAACATTTTAGAGACTGTCATAATCGATTTTCAATACATGAAATTGTTAACTTCAAAATGCTACCTCAGAAAAATAGTAGTTCTGCAAATTAATGTAGTAATGGACAGATTAGTAAAATTATCATTAACATTGGTTAAAAGCCAAACTTCAGCGAGAAGTTTTTAGCCCCCTAATTGGTCTCATGCTGATAGTAAAAATAAGTCGGAATAACTGTGTAAAGTACATAACTGCTGAACTACGTTACCTAGGAATGATAACAAATTACTTCATCAATTAGCATGCGATTTGTTGGTCATTTAATGTAATCTTCCCCTGAGGAGTGAGAGATTTGAGACTGTATTTCATTCAGACCAATTAATGATGCCGATAAGCATACTCCTATTCCATATAACAGTGTATAACTAATTCGAATAGCCTACACTATTTGCCTTATTATAATTTGCCTTCTAATTTACCAAAGTATTTTCATCTGAATAATGTTGCATAGTTTTAATCCAAAAATATGTTATTATTATTTTGTTTATTATCTTACTAATTTTAATATTGTCTATCTTTCAGTGTGGTAAAGTAAACACTAATATTTTAGCGAATATTATTTGTAAAGGCTCATTAGGCAAATCGTTCAAGGGTGTACGGGCTTTGCAATAATATATAATAGGAGATACAAAAATGCATTAAAATGAGTACAATTGTATATGTCGACTCCTTACTTATTGTTTTACATTTTCCGTCTACAGGACTTTTCTCAAGTATTATCCAAGCTCTCTCCCTCTCTTCTTCTTGACTGTGTGGGGAGGCTGTTTTTTCTGAATGTGGCGATTCCTGATATGCATATTTCACCTTTCCATCATCGTTTAGAGATTGATGGCCTGATAAGAGACTCGCGACTGTAATACATGTAACTGACCACATAATGACGAATTTACAATATCTGTTCTAGTCACGTTTCCCATATGGATATAAATTACAAGTATGCGCGATATAAATTTGTATTTTCTGATAATCCTGGCCGAAAATGACTTCTTTGATCAAACTTTATACTGCCAATTAATTGTACAAGCATGTTTTGCACCAAGTAAGATACATCTCCGCCAAGCACAGTTACGCGGTTGTGAATTCTAATTCCGTAGTAACAATATGTCCCTTAGTGACCTTTTTAAGATAATATATACATATATCATATACCCTATGAATTTAAAGCATTCTGATTGGTCGAGAGCTCCGTACTCGCGAGTCCGAAAAAAGTGATAACTACCCCGGGAATTGATAACTACCTTTGCTATCATCATCATCATCATCATCATCATCATCATTATCATCAGAATGCTTTAAATTCACAGGGTATATGATATAACAAGTAAATACTAATGTTGAGGTCGATATGTAGTTTTGCGGACCTGGGTAGTGTGATATCGACCTCGGACTTCGTCCTCGGTCGATATCACACTACCCAGGTCCGCAAAACTACATATCGACCTCAACATTAGTATTTATTTGTATAGTATTCCCTAATTGTAAGCAAAATTTAAGTGATAGTATGATTGTTTCTTATTTTTGTCGATATTTAGTCCAGATTAAAAAGTCCCGACCTTAGTGTACCAACGTCTTGAGCGATGTTGTTAACTTTTTTATATAAGAATTTGTTCTAAAGGAAGGCGCAGAAATTAAGTGTTTTGGTGTACATCTTATATGATACATTTTTCCTATGAAATTACAAGTTATTATGACTAAATTCTTAGCTTTTATATCTATTAGGTGTCGAACATTTTTGTAAACAAATACTTTTTTCAAGATGTTTTTATTTTTAATATTGTTGACTGAAACATGATATCTGCTTTAAATATTTTTTTTTTAAATCTGCCTTATGTGAATTGTATTGACCTGTGAATTTTTATGACATTAAAATCATATGTGTTATCTCTTGTAATGCAAGTCTTAGAATGAAAGAAAACGTTCAACATATAAAGAGAGTTATAAGCGATTAAGAAACATAGTCAATTTAATATCCAAAGGCAAACGGTAATGATGCCTTTTTACAAACATTTCACTCTTTCAATAGCTGTAGCATTCAACAATTTACATGATACCCAACGAAAGGGGCATATGGATTCATTAATTTCTTATACCATTTGGACAGAGGAGCTAAAATAACATATCATGGATTGATAATTACGCGGATGATGCTTGTGATAAAATCCAGCAGACTGGGTGCAGGTAAAATGTTCGCACGTGGGTGATATGATTATTATTAATCCTACAATTTTCCAACAACAATTAACTAATGGGGTATTCTCACAGGCTACATAATAAAGACAGGACTGTTTCTGAAAGCATCACCGAATTTGATTTTGTAATTCAAGTGTTTGAATATTATTGCAATTTTGCGTGATTAATAAGAAGAAATTAAATGACAGTTTATCGCGTAGTATCGGGCAAAACCCGTAAATAACATATTCGCGGGGAAATTAATTTGCGCAACTGTGTTTTCCTATAAAGAAACCCTGTTAAATGGGTTTTTTTTGCTGGTGTTGAATATCGCGCTCTTGCCGTAGAGCGAAATAAGCGAAAATTAAACCCGCGCGAAATAAAATGATTAGTAACTGGAAATGTCCAGTCTATTTCAGAACAATTTCTTATTAAGAATTAAGTGAACTTTAATTTTAATGTCAAATAAATGACCGCCGGACTAAGGTTTCGATTATCACGATGTCTCTGAATAAAACGATAAACTATATCATATTCCTTAGTTTTCGATAAGGCAAAAAAAGAAGGAAGTAAATTTTTCTTAGCCTACTTAATTACAAACACGTTCATATAACGAATAGTATATATAACGACAGCATTTTCATTATCAGTGGACTGATTGCAGGATTTAATCCACCTAAGCGCTTTAATCATATACAAACTATTTTTCAAAGTTCATCTCACCTAGAGCGTTTACTAGACACAATAAAATGTTTTTTCTGAATGAATGGCTAACCATGTAGACCCTAATCAGACTGTTTAGGCGTGAAGACTAGTATACTATAATCCCAATTCTTACATGCTGAGTATTTTTTTAGGAAGTTCGTCATCAATATAAAAATCCAATCAGGTTAAATGCTTAAATGGTGTTTTTGAATGTATGTCGATTCTTATAAGGTTAGCATATGAGATGTAAAATCAAATGTGACGAGAAAACGTATATAAGATCATACAATAAATTTATACTGATAATCAATCTGCATTAACAACAAGATTTACTTACAGTTACAGTTCATCTTCTTTTTCTGCATAACATGATAACAACATCCTCATACTGTTTGAAAACGTTTATCAAACAATCTTTCATGACAGTTCGTGAGTTACGGTCTTAAAGCACTAGACAGGCTCCGGTATGTAAACTCGTCATTTGTTCTGTTTTGACCCTCGCTTAGCTCCAAGAACAAAGGGATTTGTGGAAATTGATTTGAGTGTAAAACGAATATAGGCTGAATTGGGGTCACACAAAGTTCATTGTGGGGTAACTCACATGTCTCTATCAAATTTGTTTATGTTAATAGAGGTCAAATTGCCTGTATCTGATAAGCCATGTAATCTAGAAATCTTTAGCACCTTCAGGTTCAGAAATATGATGGATTAAGAAATGGAGAAAATCAATCAGTTTTGTAAAAGCGAATATTATAAATACAATTAGAATCTGTCAATATTTATCACACGTTGTTTTAATTACCGACAATGCAATACATACAATGACAGGTAAACATAATATGTAAAGGTCATTATTTGACCAATTGAATTCTTATCCCATTTGATTTGCCATAAGTTCAATCCGACCCAGTTTTTCATCTAAGGCTATGTATTGTTTTGCAGTATTACTATCGGTGTAGACCCTTATCAGACTGCCTAGAAGCACATACTGATCTGAGACTACAGCCGTAGCAGAAGTGACAACAAATAATTTTTATACAAAATTAACGCCCGCTCTCTCCCTCCCAACGATGAAATTTTAAAATGCAAGTAAATTAAAAATCATCAATTTCAATTAAACAATAAAATAAAATAATCCAGTAATTTGGTAAGCTGGCATTCAAGAAATTGGAAGCTTTTTAACATGAATTCTTGGTTTCCCAATATGGCTTGCATACATGTTGTAAAATTACTTTTTTTCATTGGAGTATCTTACATATAAAAAAAATGATTTTTTTTTGTACACTGCACTAAACGCAAAAAGGATTTGCTTTATTTATTATCCGTAAAATGTCCAGTTTGAAAGAAGAAATTTAAGATTTTGGAGAAGCTAACATCCTATTTGTTATTCTCTTGCGATCACATGTATGCATTTGTGGGACGTTGGTTAAAGTACGTGTTTGTATAGTAAATTTCATCACTCAGAATATCAAAGAAACAAATCACTAAGTAGCTATGACAATTTTTTCTAGTGAAAGATGGAGATCTTATGTATTACACGAATTAATAACCACACACACACACACACCCACACACACACACACGCGCGCGCACACACATACACACACACTTAAAGACTCGCTTTCGTCTTTCTGTATACATAGCTCACCGCCACCGCCTGTTATATCTTTTATTCGGATAACATATCCTGAGAGATTCGTAATTATTTCATTATTACAATAATTTATTCAATCATTTCTTTAAAGTCTTAGACAGAAGGTTAAAACCATGAAAATATAATCACTGATAAAATGCGGGATCGCAAATCCCGGATTGTTAGACTGCTTCACTGCATTGACTCCTTAGATAGATCTTCTCTATGTAATGTGCACAATGTTCGACGGATATTTATGATGTCAACACGTTTATAGCTTTTGTAGAAAATAGCAATATTGTTTGTCAGCTATTTGATTAAATCACTTGTATAAACCTGTACTAGCGTCAAAACATGTCAGCTTTATACCGGCAAAACGATCTACATTGACAATTTTAATGTTTTGAGTTTTAGTATGTTTAGTATGTTTTGCATTTTTATCATTTCACTTTTCTTGTCATATCCAATCTTTAAAAGCTTTTTACTTATTAATATCTTCACTTTCTTTACCCGCTTTCTGTATTATACTTTAAAAAAAGGTTAATCTAAATTAGAGGGAAAGAATCAAGTGTTTAAGATATATCTAAAATAAGAAAAATTATCTCCCTATAAAACATACGACTATACAAAATTTAAACAGGAAGAGCCTTGCATCGATCAGTAGTAAAGCATTTTTCAAGTTGTGCTTTTAACGAGGTTTTATAATCTCATTTACTGTCTAGGTCTCATACATGTTCAGGATGACACTGGAATTAGTTGCAGTCCAATGACACAATTCGACAATTTTCATAGAAAAAGACATACACACAAACAATTCAACATAAATAGCTAATGACACAGTCAATAGGAAGTGGCTAGGTGCTCATGACGGAACTGTGAACAATGCAACTAAGGTTTGATCTGAAGAACACCACGACAGGAAGTAAAGAAGTATACCGAGTGCCAATAGAAAAACGCAACTCTTTTATTTTTTGGAATATTTTTGGTGTGTGTAACAGTTTCAAAAATTTCTAAAGGAAGATGTGTTTTAAAATCAAAACGTAGTCGTTGGGCCAAGAGTAATTGTCGACAGTGAACAATGCATCTGTCGTGCGATTTCATGTTGAGACATCCCTTCTTTGATCATGCCCAAAACCTCATATGCCCGTTGTATACAACGCTTGCCATTATCCCATTTGAGTGGAGTAAAAACTTGAAAACTGATTATGGGATTTGGAGATTTGTGTGGCCGTAAGTTGAGGTTAACAAATTGATTTGTTTTGAGGTTATTCATGCATGTTTACATGCCAAAACAAACATTTATTTTGTTTGTACGGGGTTACTGTAGGAGAGAAAGTTTAAAAATCAGTGGAACATTGATGCATCGACTGGTTACTTATTGATTTTTTTAACACATCTACATTTGCCAATTTATTAAACTTTTACGCACATCAAAAATATTCCAAAAATCAAGTTTTGCGTTTTCATTGGCACTCAGTATATTAAAAGAATTCGATCGCGTCTCTATGTTTTTAAAATTACACAAATCATTAATAAAATCTTAAACAAAAGCCACATCTTAAACAAAAGCCACTGTCATATTACATTTGTTCCTTAAGAATGATAAGCAAAGAGATCAAATGTATATGGATATGAATTCCATAGTATGCAATTTGATTTCTTTAATTATTTTTTATTTCCTCCATTAACAACAGATTTTGAAAAAACCTTGACGCCTTGGGTATCGGCGATTATTTGCAAAACATTGTTTTAAAATGTGTAACTGATACTATAGAGTTATTAAGTTACGTTTCAGGTTATGCATCTCATTGTAATCTTTAATGGCATTCATTTAAATTTGTCAATCAAAAACTCAAATTATCTTCGGAAGAAAAAACGCAGCGTATATTCAATACCAGTCACTTCTGACAATTGCAATCGCTTGTATACTTATCCATGAACCGTAAACAGGCTCAGTCAAACCGAGCAATATATTCAAATTTGTCTAGGTCGGTGGCTTTTAAATTTCTTTTTCCATTTATTCCAATAACACAGAAACGTTTTGTGCCGCGAGGCAGCTGTAAAATTTCTCCCCGTGCATTAAATCAGCGCAGTTACGTCCTTTGGAAATCGATGGCCACGATACTTATGTATGCTTATAGTGCATCTTAAATTACCCTTTTAATAATAAATTTATCTGTCGTAAGATAAGTGTTTTCAATATACTAGCCAAAAAAGAGATTTGGATACTGTTCAATCATCCTTATGATATACTTCCTGGTTTTGCATTTAGCTTTCTCTGTGATATGCAATTTTTATTTTCGCATATTCCCTGTCAAAATTGTATTCTTTTTCAGTTCCGCCCATTGTTTTCTTGTTTAGGGCAAACCAATTCTTTTATTTCTGGACCATACGCCACTGATCATGAAGTGGTGTTGGTCTGAAAATACGGCATTATGTGTTCCATGTTCGCCGCCGTTGCGTGCCGTCGATTGGTATGGATCAGAATTGAACCGTTAACTGGTGTAAATATTGAGTTACTGCAATCTATAAAATATTTTCCAATGCCACACTTAGAATTATATAAAAATAGTTTACTGTATTCAGGCAGTTGTTTATGGAACAGAATTCCTAAAGAAATAAAAGATGCTTCTACTGTAGACACCTTTAAAACTTTGCATCTGCGTTGGACTGGATGATTCATTGTTGTTTCAGATAAGGAAAATGTATAATATTTCCTCAATGAATCAGCAAATGTGTTAAGGCATGCATATAAAAATGCATTGTGTATTATTGATTTATGTACTCAAATTTCTTAAATATTTAGTTCTTTCTTGCGCAAACTTACTCACATAGGCCTCGCACACATACTCGCACACCCACACCCACGCTCACACACGCACACGCTCACACACGCACACAGACGCGCTCACACGCATGCACCTACCCATTAAATGCAAAACACCTAAACATTACCACAGATATATTATTTGCAGTTTCATTCTTATTATAATTTTATATTGTGTTTTGTGATGTTGTTTTATTTATGATCATCGTATTTATCTTAATCTTTGTATGTTTATACTTGTAAGGAGGGCCATAATGAAGATTAGTTTATTGCTAAATATGTCACCCTCTATAATACAGAATTTACTTACTTACTTAGGCCCCAGTTACACAGACGGTCGGTGCCCAATCTATTTTAAGTTAGTAGCTGTTTTTATCGGTTGTCATGCGTTATTTTATTTCTGGTTTTCTGTGTAACCAGCCATCGGTGATTGACAAGTGTTCATCGGTTAAATAGATATTTCATGGGTTGCTGGTAAACATTAATTATCATCTTTTTTGTTCTGTCGGTGGTAAGTATTAGTTGATCGGTTGCTTATCGGTGGTCCATCGGATATATCGGTTGAAGACAGGTTGTCGATCGGTGAAATCGGTTGTAGACAGGTTGTCGATCGGTGATGATCGGTTGTAGACAAGTTGTCGATCGGTTATTTGTATAATATTTTCACCGATCGAGAATTTTAAACATGTCTAAAAATCCCGATCGGTTATTTTTCACCGACGAAACTCATCTTTCCCCAAAAACAATTGATAGGTGGCAAAGAGATGACCAATAGTTGCTAAAAAACTACCGATCGATCACCGATGGCTCTGTGTAACTGGGGTTTCACTTACTTGCTTACTTACTATCTTTGAATTTTATTGAAATAATATTGAAGTTAGAGTAAAATTCATACCCCTGGTCTATTCCGAAATTTTAGTTACATAAATAATATAAATTTATCAATGTTATTGAAATTGCGCTAATATTTTATTTTGGTATTATTTTGGATTCAGTGCTAATTGTTTTTAATTGTCTTTTGTAAGCCCATTACAGATCAATTTAGCTGAAGTGTTCTAAGAAAGTTATTAAATAAGTGTGATTATCAAATAGTGTATCGGAAACATGATGCTAACTTAAAACAACTTTATTTGCTAAACGAACCATTTAGGATAGATTGTCAAATATATGCCATATCAAATAAAAATATGAAGATCTATATTTAAAACATATTCCGAATGTTGAATCTGTTGTTTTCCATTCCATCACTGTTGGTAAAAACTTTTACAGTTGATCAATAATATGATACCTCTTAATATACAATCAGCGCTAAATTGAATAATATTTGAATTTGAAGACGCTTGTCTTTGAGCTAACAATATGTTTTGTTGGCCCAGTGTGTGCACCTACTCCGACTACACTTAAAACTATATTTTGACAACAAACACGTTTATCAGGGTAATCCGTGCAACCTTTCGGAACTTATCCGAGCTAGCTTATTAGGTAACGTGCTTAGAGTTACGAGGCGACGCACCCTGCGGATTTGATTGCTTGTCTGAAGCAGGCTTTATTTTTATTACACTTCACAGTACAGTGTGGCGGCCGGAAAGTCTCACCGTGCAACCGTTGTGAACATTTACACCTGTATTAATTTACAGGGTTTTTTTTATTTAGTTTACACCATATTGTTGCATAAATAATAATTGTGAAAATAATAAAATGATATTATGAAATCTTTTTTTTTCAGTGTATATTAAAGTACCGAAACAAAACTTTACTTCAACTGAAGTTAAATTCGAAAATGTTCCCAAATGCAAAATGCCTGGGACATAATATTAAACTGTTGATACAAGCCAAGTGGTGATAAGATACACATGACAGACACATGTCAAATATTCCATGATCTTAAGCTGCGTGAAGATGACAACTGGTTTAAAGCAAATCACGGCTTTATACACAAACATGTTTAACATCAAGCATCAAGGGGAAGTTCAGCTTATCAGTCCCGGCGATCGGCGATAACAGTTAAATGACCATTAATTTGTCTGGTCTCTGGGAAACATTCAATCCAACCAGAGTATTAGATTGCAAGCAGGCCAACTTGCATTTATTCATGTAGCTTCATGAACGTATACATAACACATTTTTGACAAACCCGATCAAAGAAATAACTCAC
This sequence comes from Corbicula japonica, assembly GCA_038501625.1. Taxonomy (NCBI): domain Eukaryota; kingdom Metazoa; phylum Mollusca; class Bivalvia; order Venerida; family Cyrenidae; genus Corbicula; species Corbicula japonica. Next base: position 80,584 of record JAZAYU010000569.1, on the reverse strand, counting down.
GACTAGCAAACTAAACATTTAAATGTATAGGTAAAAAGGTGTAACAGAGATGTGTCATATACTAAAAATGCTCTAAGGGACGTATCCAATTCATTGTTACAGTATATGAATTTCTGTTTAATTTGCCGAGGCTTCTAAACAAAATATAATATTTAAATTATTATTTTAAAGCCTCTGTTCTTGTTTTAGTGCAGAAAACGCGAAAATTATGTTATTATTATATTATATTCTTTAGTGATCTTTAGTCAAGTATGACAAATTGATAATTAATACATCTGAAGTTCGAAACGATTTTTGTTGGTTATTAAAATATTTTTTCGTAATGAAAAATCTATTTGAAACAGCGGCGTGAAATTAGCGGCCTAGCGGCATACAGTTGCGGCATTGTGGCGTGAAGTTGGCGTGAAGATGTCGGCCTAGCGGACTAGTCTACATAGCGTCGTGAGGTTGGCGGCCTTGATGATTGACGAAAAAGCGGCGTAATTTGGAGGCCTAGCAGCCAATCGACCTAGCGGCGTGAAGTTAGCGGTCTCGCAGCCTGTAGGCATTACGGCGCGAAGTTGGTACACTTGCGGCCTGCCAAACTGGACAAGAGGCCACTAGGCCGCTGAGTTCAGCCCGCTAGGCCGTCAAATTAAAGCCGCTAAGCTGCCAACTTCACGCCGCTAGGCCGCTGAGCCGTAATCTTCAGATATCTTTCAAGTGATCCCATAATCTAAATTTATGATAACCAAATGGAAGTTCACCAGTGCTTCAAATGCAAATTGAAGAGATTTTACAATAAAATTCTTGATAAAATAATTTGTTTTATGTTGACTGTGCAAAGCGATGTGATTATAGAGTAGTGTATAGATTCAAATTTAAAAGGTAAATGAAATTTATTGAAGGAGAACATGATTATAACAGTTATGCTGAAAAAATCGTTTAATGCAATACCATGAAACATTTTACAGTTCTATTTTGTCAACAAGGGCGCGATAACTTCGAAGCTTCTTTATGAGGCAATATACCCATAGACACTCACTATTGAAATTCCAAAATCTTGAAATTGCAAGCAGTGCTTAAATTTCATTTTAGTCTATTATACCTGTTTAGATTACTGTTTATGTAACATATTTGTTGGTCAAATCAAATAAATAAAAATTATATATGATTTATTTCTGTTAGTAATTACTTTCAACGTGTAACATGTTCAATCGACCAGTACACAATTTTGTAATTCGATTCGCGATATCAGTTTGGCAAATTTATGATTCCTGTGGTGAGGTGAACTATCATGGAATGTACTGATCAGTCAGCAGATAAAATCCAGGCTAAGAAATTGGTTAGCCTAGCGCTCAGCTAGATGGTTCTAATTTTAATTACTTTTAATAATAGTTTTACATATATCTTTATTTCAGTTCTCAGTTTCATTTTCTTATTTCTGTCGAACAATCTATGTTCTGAGAGCTAAGAAAAGGTAAAATCAGAAAAATTGATGTGCCTTAGTATATAACTGGATGACAGGGGAATATAAATTATAACAGAAGATAGGAACGAGGGCCAGTCTAGGCATTTTGCATGAGGCCAATTGGCATATTATTCGCTCAATTAGTTTAGTGAAGGGTGCTAATGTGGCGCGCATTAGAACAAAACAAAACGTTTCTTGTTTTGCGGTGTTTTGTAATTTTTATTATGGATAAAAATGAAAGCATCAAATCTGAGACAGGTAAGCAAATAATTTGTCTTATTTCTCCACAGTTCGAAAGAATATCAAATTGTTTTACCTAAGTCATATTAATCATTTCAGTTAACATTTTAGTAGTAAGCAAAAAAAAAGTTATTCATAGAATATACCATACTCTTTTCAAATCCGAATTTATGCGAATTAGGTCAATTTATTTTTTTTCAAAGCAGAAACAAACAATTGCATGAAAACCTCCATATTATACTTTCTAACGTTATTTATTATTTTGAAAGGTAATATCGTTTGGTGACTAAATCTGCTAAATCGTGTTTATATCAACTTGACAAAGATACATTTTGAATATAGAAAGAACATATTTGCATGTAACCATGATGAACTTGTCTGGAGTTTATAATGGTTAATTTTGATGAACTCTTGAACCGTAAAATTTTTCCTTAAAAACAAGAAAATCGAAAGAAGAATAACCCATTGACTAATAGTTGAATAGCACCCTCATTAGAACAAGACAAATTAAGGATTTTATCGTGTTTGCTTGAACCTTATTATCAAGTCGTTTGTATTGCAGGGGCGTAGGCAAGTTTTGGATATTGGGGCGGCGATTTTTTTTAAAGATTTAAATAGTGAAAGATTAAAACTAGAGGTGCACGAATTATTATTTGGTTTGACAATCAAATTAAAAATAAATTGTTTGTTCTTGCATTTCGAATATAAATGAATAATTAAAAATAACCAAACAATTATTTCAAGGTATGAACAGATCGTAGCTGACATGATCTGTAGTGAAACGAAGCTGCAAATAAAAAATCAAAACTGGTCATCTGCGTCAGTGTTAGTTATTTTAGGTTTTGGAGGATAGTGCAAGATACAGAGGATCGTCTCTGGTTATTTTACGTGCCCGTTGTAAAGCACCATTACACTGGACCTCGGTTTTAATTCCCATCCCAACGACGAATAGTTATTTTAGTTGGAGTAGCAGGGGATCAAACCAGCGATCCCTGGACTCAAACCAAACGCGCGAACCACTGCGCTAATGATCCGCTCTTAAAGATAACATGTTACCAATCATCATTTTAATTGACATTAGATAAATACAATAAACAAAATCGAATTCGTATTTCCCAGACAGCTTCCTTGTGCAATCAAAACACAATAACAAAAAGTGCTATTAACACCTGCGGTCATTTGCAGTCGTTAATCCCCTGTCCCGCGCAGCAAATTGATGCCTGTTATCAGCGAAGCCATAACTTGAGGCGACACAAACATGTTTGGAGCGACGAGACTAAAATATAACGGCGGCTAGTCGAAATATTGGGGCGGCGGCCGCCGCCCCTGCCGCCTCATTGACTACGCCTATGTATTGTATGCTGTGATATTAATAAGGATAAACATCTGAAATAAAAAAAGCCCAAAATGACAAAAATAATTGATTTGATGATTAAAAACATTAAGAAAAAGAGAAAAAAAAAACTGAAAATCAGTTAAAAATTCTCAGTAATATGTGAATAATATACTCAACAAAAAAAGAAACCTGACACTGTAACTTTGAATAAGTATGAGGTGCATATTCAAAATCTATATATTTTTGCACCATCCAAAAGAAAATAACCACTGAATCACTTGTTTCATGCACCAAAAATATCAAAATGCATAATTAAGTTCAAAACATGCACAATTTTTATTACATACCACAATTCAATTAGCTTTTAATCTGATTCCAGGAAAATACACCAAATATAAAGTGTCAGGTTTCTATTTTTGTTGAGTATATATATCATCTTTTATGTTTATATTATAGAAATGCATATTATAAATTGTGGTATTATTTTATTTCACGGTGCTTAATTTTCGACGCCAACGAAAACTTTACGCTGACATAAACTAGATTCGCTCAGTAGTATTATCCGCATAGTATAAGAAGTCATGTGGTTAATATTCGCTGGTATTTGATTGTGTGCACATCCAAGCGACTATTAAGCCCACGCGAAGTAAAATGATACTTCAGTATACATGAACTCCACAAAAAATAATTCAGTGTCATACGAAATGTGTTACTCGGCTCTAGACAAAACATATTTTTTACATAAAAATGTTAACGTAAATCATAGCTGAAACTGTATTACGAAAGATTAAAGTAGTGAAATATGCAAACCACGAGCGACCACAAATAAAAGACACCGATTCCCTGCACGTCATTATCTTTAGTTTGATAAGAGTATAAATTTTAACTGATAAGAGCAGTTTATACTACCATGCAGCACTTGGTCAGAAAAACCCGCACTAGGCTAAGATACATGAAGTACTTTCAAGTAATAAACATCTGTTTTAATTAGTTTTATGTTGTAAAATAGTTTTAGGGGTTTGCGGAATGAAGTGACAGTACTATAACACAAGATGAGAAAAGACAAAGCTGAACCAACATCAGTTCATGTTATCATGAGTCATGAATCAAGGTATTTATATAGCTTTTCATGTTGTTTTTTTACAATTAATATCATATGTATCATATGAAATGAAAAGAACATTCGGCTTACTGTGTCATCTACAACTGCGGACAGAAGAACAACAAGCCCATATGGTAAATAATTATGATAGTATTGATGTAAATCTCATTTTGATGAAATGTTAACAATAGTAACGAAGTAAACACAGTAATTTCTAAATGACTTGTGCTTACCCCGTACATTAAACGATGTTTTATAAATTTGTTTCTTGATTCATGCAATTAATTTATGTTCTGGAATCTCTTTTCGTAATCTTCATCGGAGGGGACTATAGGTTTACCTCCCGGTGTGTCTCCCCGTCCGCAACAAATCTAAATCAAATCACCTTTATCAACTCTAGTCTTCGCCGTTATTAAATGTTTTAAAAAATGCTCCAAATGAATCACGATGAATGTTTGATGAATATCTAAATGAATCCACTTTGATACAGAACAGAACAAATGTAAATCGTTCTCATAAAAAATGATGCGTTGAAGAAAAAAAAATTATAAAGAGAAACAAAATGTTATGATGTGATTTGTAGTTTACTGGCTAATGACGCACACTTTCGCCACGTGTAACACACCAATTAAATTAGTCGAAATGGTGTCTAATTATTGGCACTACTCTTATTAATGAGCATGATAAGCACGGTATATATTATGTAAATATAACAGCATTTATTCAACTATTGCCAGTAAGATTTTAACTATATTTTTCATGCGGTCTTGGCTAACCGTTTTGATAGTATTTATTCTTATTTCCTCAAATATTATAAAGATAACAAATTGCAGCAAGTTAAATGATTAACTGTCTTTTTTCAGGATCACTTCAATATGTCGGGCATACCAACCAGATGTAGAGATTCTGGTTTTATTAAAACGGTAGATATTCTACGCAGAAGTGACGCTGGTACTTGTTAAAGTACTGCAGGAATACCATTAGCAAAATAACTCAGAGGTCAAAAGGATATAAAGGAAACAAACAATAAACGAATTATTTTAGAATACAAGAGGAACTTACGACAGACATTGAAAAAGATTACAGTGTACAAGGAGCAATTTAGAACCTTAAACCCTTATATTATTTTACCATCGTTACTTAAATTAAATATAGAAGTTTTGGAAAGAAAATTGAAGATATACCTGTTTAAGAACCGTCATCGTCGACTGGTGAGATAGGTACTTGACATAATAATACAAGAACTTAAGCAATTTTCTTAAATGCAAGAACGAATGGAAAAATGAATTTAATTGCATAAGTCTTATTGAAGAAATGTAATAAGCTGAGGGTATAAAGAAGCTTGGTTGGTACTGCTTAAAAGTTAGTTTGATTCTCGCATGATGTGTTTGTGCAAAATATGTTATGCTTATAAATATTGTTTGACCCTGAATTATTTACTATTAAGGACTACTTTCATGAACATCATATTGAGAAAATACTAATTTCATATTTTATTCTGTATTTATCTCAGTTATTATGGTGTAGAAAGTGTATAAAATCTTGTGTACATACATAAAAACCATAATGAGTCACCTGTTGTAGACGATATTGATGACCAATACACTTAAATGCTACAGTAGTTAAGTTCTGTCATTATTTGTGATTCGTTTTTGGAAGATTCTCTTCACACATCTATGGATCATTCCGACAAATGTGTGAATCGTTGCCTTTCATAAATTTCATTTGGGAATGTTATAGGAATGAAATGATTCTGTAAAACACATGGCTTTAAGTCGACTAAAAGAAGTTTTCTAAGCATAATCTTTATTTATGGAAATATATTTTAAGTAAACAATTATGATCATACAAACGTATATTTTACAGACTTGTATTCTTGTAGTTCTTTAAATTAATGAACCATTAAATTTACGTTTTTGTCCTTATTAAAATTAGATAAATGACGTAGATTTCTTAGATTTATTTATTTTACTGTACTTTTTTAATTTTTTGATGTTTATGTTAGACGTTAATTAAGTCTTCATATCGACAATTATTGAACGAAAAGCTATACAAATACATTGTTGTGCTCATAATTTATGTTTGAACGACCAAAATAATTCAACTTTTAATGATCTTACGACGTTGTTCCATAATTTATATTATTTTTATATTTTTAATTGAATTGTTTGCTGAAAAAATGTTCTGCACATTTCGGTAAAGGTTACAGCTGAAATTTCTGCTGGAAAGTGCAATAAACTTTTTGCACCAGCTTGTATTTCGATAAATTTTCTGGCAGAAATTTCTGCTGGAAAATGCAATAAACTTTTTGCACCAGCTTGTATTTCGATAAATTTTCTGTCAGAAATTTCTGCTGGAAAGTTCAAAGCATTTTTTCCACCACATTTGTTTCGGTAAAATTTCCAGCAGAAATTTCTGATAGAAATATAAAGATATTGCAATTTGAACAGATATTACTGCTATGAGAGTGAAATTATATAGAATCAAGGGTTATTATTAATTTCCACTGTTCCTATATTCTTTATTTTGGACCTTTAAGAGATTTTCAGCAGAAATTTCTTCTGAAATGATCAACATCCACTACATTTATAGAGCAAAACGTCGAATATAGACAGCTGTTTGCCTTGAAAAATCGTTCTGTAGCAAAACTGATTTCAAAAGGGAAAAAAAAATTTTCCCTTTTTATTTTGGACTGCAATAATAGTACAGTGGTTGCGACTTTGCACATCTGTCACAAGTGGGTCTGATCCAGTTTGTTTATGTGCACCTACAGGTATTGCAGCCTACAATATCAATGGATGCACATTACATTCAGCTTTCAGGATACCAGTTATTCATGATTGGAACACTGCATATCATGATTTGTCGGCTAAAGCCCTAAAACAAATGAAACAGAAGTTCAGACACATTCACACAATCATTATTGATGAAATAAGTATGGTTGGAGTGAGACAGTTGCATCATATACATCGTAGACTTGTATCCATCACTGGCAAGACTGTGCCTTTCGGGGGGCTTAATGCCATATTTGTGGGAGATTTCTTTCAGTTAAAACCTGTTCGTGGTCATTTTGTTTTTAAAGATACTTACTTGTGGCCCCTTTTCAAATGTTTTGTATTGAATGAAAATGTAAGGCAATGTAAAGACCAGACTTATGCTTCACTGTTGAACCGCATTCGAATTGGTGCTTTCACTGATTATGATATTCACTGTTTAAAGCAAAGAATAGTACAACATAGTGACCTCCCAAATCCTACTATGTTACATATATTTCCAACAAAAGCTGAAGTTGATGCTCACAATGCCCTAATGCAACAGAGTCTGCCCTACATTACATGTACATTCACAGCCATACATTCTTTTTCGAACAATGACATTGGTAGTAATACAACAGTTCCTGAAGAATACATTCCACCTGATGACAGAGATGCAGGTGGTTTACTGCGCCATTTGCACTTAAGTACTGGGACAAAGGTCATGCTGTTAAGAAATCTCAATGTTGATATTGGTCTTGTAAATGGTGCTATAGGAACAGTGGTGCAGATACCATGTATGACTGCTTCCGATCCTTGTGTGATGGTGCAGTTTTCTGATATTTGCATCCCTGCTGCTTACTTAAATGAAAACAACTGTGTTTCTATTCCTCTGTATGAACAAGAGTATCTGTACAAAGGCCGGTATATTATAAGAACTAATTTCCCCTTGATGCCATGTTGGGCGACAACAATACATAAGGTGCAAGGTTTGACGTTACATGAAGCTGCTATATGCATTGGAAGTAGTGTCTTTGAAAAAGGTCAGGCTTATGTAGCTTTGAGTAGAGTGTCATCAATGAGAAATGTGTACATACTGTCTTTCTGCCAGTCAAAACTGATCTGTGATCCTGATGTTGTTCAAGAATATTTAAGAATTTACATGCTACAGTCAAAATGAAATGTTGTGCAGTTACTCATTGGGGCTGGGTTGTTTCATGTTTCTGAAAAATGTCCTGTTTCCACTTTTTTGCAAAATTCCTGATATATCTCTAATGGCTCAATACATACTTCTTGCATTCTTCAGAACTAGTTTCTCTGACTCCATGTTCCTATTTCCCACTATGTGTTTGTTTCTTTCATGTTTATGACCTATAATGTGATAGCCTGAGCTCCAGATAATTTTTAAAGGTAAACGGTATCTACCGTCTAATATTCTTTCCTATGGGCATATCACCCCTTGACAGCTTTCCATAGCCAATAATAAAGATTTCCAGCATTTTTTCCTTATAAACACCCTTACCACTTGGCTTGTGTCTTATTTCTTTCGTTGTAACATACACTTTGTTTAAGATGATGTTCCTAAAGAAAACCTTGCAGATTGTGATAAGATGACACATACATCCCTGCTGATCTGTTCCTAAAGAAAACCTTGCAGATTGTGATAAGATGGCACATACGTCCCTGCTGATCTGGGTTTACACTGTTAGCCCATGTAATGTGTGTCTGTGCAGGATTTGAGATTTCGAGCATAGGATACAATATTCTTGACTGCAATTTTTTCTTCAGGTTTTAATGGCAGTATAATGTCTGCGCTGCATTTTTTATAAGCTATTTCATTAAACAACACTTTGATAACTGGATTCAAACTGACTACTCAATATAGCCAGTACCATTCGGTTTCTTCACATTTTAAAGCTTTTTTACATAGAATAGGGCTATCTGAAGCTCCAGATACCTTGCTTAGCCATGTCTGGTGCTCTGAATAGCCCTATTCTTTTTTTTTATATGTCTTTTAATCCTGGTAACATTGTTGCCATTTCATCAAACGATGTATGCACATTAAAACATTGGATTATCTGTATCTCTTGTGATACATTGCTGATAAATTTTGTACAAACATAGTTACTGACTTTGTTTCTTCATTAATACTTAACTCCATACACGTCATATTCCTTGCAACTTGTGTGTAACTAGTGTTGATCCAGATCACATACAATGTAATGCTATGGTTGCTTCTTCAACAGAACATAATACGTGTTTATGTGTGCACACAAAACAATGGCCAGAAGATGTCTTGTTGTTGGTGTTTTCCAGTAACAAATATTTGTAATTGTGATCTGATCTGCTAAGTGCTCTAAAGAAAGCCTCATACATAAAAAATACTAGCTATATGACATAAAAACATTGCTGAATAATGATCTCTCTTGCTTATCACAAATTTACTGTTGCCTTCATTCAAGATGTTGTTTCCATTTTCACTAAGCCAAGAAACCAAATATTGCATCCATATTATAATGCTAGCCATAGCAAGTAATTTTCTTTGTCTTCAACTGACCTTTCAGATGGCTGACCTGCTAACAATCTCAGCTCTTAAAGACCTGACAAAAAATGAACCATGCAAAGGCATCCTCAGAGCTACTGTCATGGAAGTCAGCAGATCAGTCTACAAGACTGATAAAACCATGGCCACCGTCATATTAGCAGATGTTACTCTGGTTTACAAAGTGCTTGGTATACGACACGGAACAGATTGAGCTCTTCAAGTCGGAGAATGGCATCATTATTGAAGACTTCATTCCGAAGGATGGGTATGTTTACAACTACTTCCATTGTACTTGTATGCATTAATAGTATCTTTTAAAGGGTAACTAGTAAACAGATTTTGAGACATAGAGACCCTTATTTCAGTTGGCACCAATGACCAATTTCCTCAGTTGTCCCCTTAATTTCCTCTCTTTCAAAAATTTCACCCTCATTCTTTCTCTTCCGTCTCCTGCAGCTGAAAATATTGTTCTCTTATTGCGTCTGATTCTAAATTGCTCTTTCTTTTGTGTGTCGTCTGTTCACTATAAGTTATGACATAATGCTTTCAAATGTTACACTTGTATTACGAGGGGTCAGTGCAAGACTATTGTAACTACATTTAAATAAAGAAGGAGTTACAATAGTCTTGCACTGACCCCTCGATTACGAATGTGTGTATTTGTAAATTTCAACCGTTCATTGCATTACACAAAGTCTTTTGTAATTTTGAGGTCACATTATTAGTTAACACTTAAGCGGATATTTTTGAATTGATGGAACAAGAACCATGCTTTTCCAAGTCCTTACTGATTAACAGAAGTGTCATAGGGCATAATGGTGAAATTCAATCATTCCTTTCACCAATTTCTTTTTTACAGATGCATTGTTGTCACCAAATGCACACATGTATATGCATCCAGTGCCGTTCCTGTTCCGGAAAACATCAGGTCCCTAATAACTGGTACAAAGATGACAGCATTGGAGGCAGCAACGTCTCCAAAGAAGACCACAGTTGCCTCTTTAGATGGAATCATTGTGAAAGTGAGTTATTTCATCTCTGCTATTTTCCACACATCAAGGGTTTACAGTAAGAATAGTTTCTTTCTAGCTGCTGAGGAACTTTCCATTATGAAGTTATACCTTCATGTTTGTCACCCATTTACGCGACCTGGAAGCACTCTGGGAAATTCAAGGTCAACCACATTTCTACTATATATTGTTTACATCTGTCAATCACAAGGACACAAAATATTGAACAATGGTCAGTATGATATTTCATATATACTCATTTAACATTATGGTTTGTGTGCTTATTTTTTGTGAATTTATATGAATATTTCTTAAGCCAATTCATACTTTTTGACTGCTCTTCCAACCTTTTTTAATGCCCAGCCCTAAACTTATATAAGAATATACTAGTTTAAAATCATCTTTTTCCACAGGGCTTTATCTGGGGTTTCTGGGAATAAAGGCACCTGCTCAAATTGTGAATTTTTTTACACAGTATATAGTGGTTTTACACAGCTTGCATAGAATTAAACTTAAAGCTCCAGCCGTAATTTTTAGTAATAATACACTACTGAAAACTCATATTTCTCCATATAGACTCCAATATATAAACTGTCACACAGAACACAAAAGGTCTGTTCCATTTCTTTCTTATAGACAGGATTTGCAATGAGATTGTTAAATTATAGTCCACACATTTTTCCGAAGCTAAATATAGTGCTGGTGTATTTAGCACTGAATGTTGACAAACAGACCACTCCATGCGCAATCTTGATTTCTGTGATGTTTCAGAAATCCTTCTTTCGCTTCAGGATGCTCGGACCAAATTTCTTTTAGTATATTAAAAGTTTCATTGCCTGATCTAATGCTGCTAATTTTTGCCTATAGTTCCAAATACATGTAATATTTCTTTCCAGCGCGGGTTAAATTGAAGTAATTCCGCTTTCTGATATGCAACATTCCCAAACATTAATTATATTGCTAGTGCAGTGTTGTAAAACAGCCTTTTGCTGTTAAAAGAAAGTTTGATCATGTTCTTGTTTTATTAAATGGAATGCAATAACATGCAAACTGTTATAAAAAGCATTTTTCTACTTCAAAGATTTTCATTATTTTCTTCCTTCTCGATGGAGATTCAATGAAGTCTGTAGACAGCTCTTACTAACATGTTCCAAATTGATAGTTAGAAGACAAGGAGTCCTCAATAGTTCTAGCTAAAGTGTTGTAAACAGTATAATTATTCTTCTCATTGATTTCTTCTTGTATTGTTCAGAAAACATGTATTAAGTTTATCTCATTTCATGCAGTCATCTCCAACTGAAAACAAGAGAGTCAGAAAAACACAAGAAGACGTTCCATTCAAAAAACTGAAGGTTCGAGACAGTTCGGGATCTATTGAAGTATGCCTGTGGAGAGACTTAGCCAAAACGAAAGTAGAAAGAGGGGATTGCGTGTCGTTAAAGAATTTTGCTGTCACTGACACCTTCAACAGCTCTGGCATTCCAACTCCAGCTATAACAAACAAAGCCAGCACCTCACAGATTGAGGTACATTTGCATATTTCACCCGAGATACTTTAAATTTTACCTTTAATAACAAGGCTCTCACTACAAGACACTTAGCAGAAGTGGTCACCCAAAAGTAACCCAACTCCCTTCTTTCATCTGTGAAAGAAGGCATTTTTTTGTATTGACTATATACGAAAACAATGATATTTTCTGCAAACTTCTCCATTATTTTGTATATTTTTGACAAAACTTCACCCTGATGTGGATGTCTTGTGAGAGCCTGCAAAATTATTTTTCATAAGCCGTTCGATAATCGGATGTCTTATTCTCATTCTGATGGAAACTATTAACTGAACACCACCACACTAGGGTTTTATAATTGGACAACAATGTTAATGGATATTCGGAAAGAAACAACTCTTCTCAATCAATCATCAATTATATAATCATAGCATTTATGCAAACAATCTACATGCTTTAATAAAGAAGAATTTCATTTATAGGAATTCTTTAATAATTTTCTAGCAACAAGAATACTCATAAATTGATATGATAATGCATATTCTGCGTGAATTAGATTTTACATGTACCACACTTTTAGCGCACAGGCTGCAAGTATTGTAATTTGTAACCATATCTGATATGAGAATAGGGTGTAGGCTGCAGGTACAGGAGTCTTTTTCTTGAACTACTTAGTGGGAGAACATATTGCAAAGCTTTTTTTAAAATGAAAATAACACTGATCTATGTCAATATTAATAATCAAAAACTGATTTTCTTCTCATACAGTGATCTCCCTTGTGAGCTGCTTCAGAACAGCAAATTAATAATCAGTTATTAAACTTTGTAAAATAGATCATAAAAACAATTGATTTTCGATTACAATCATCATTTAATCCCCATGCTACCATCTCGGGATCTGACGAGCAGTCACTAAAATGTGCTTTTATCACAAACCCTTTGATCCCCTCAGATTGACGGGTACAAAATCGCAAAAGTAAAAGTAAAAATAGTGTTTTAAAACATGGAGTGTTGACAGCCTATGTAAGACATATTTCACTGGAGATATATAAGTTGATGTGGTATTGCATTCATTTCTAATGTTCTTACATCTTCAGATCCTTTTGCAAGCGTTATACGTCATGCTTGCTGTGTTGACAATTTCTAAAATTAGTAATCGGGAAATCCGCTATTACTTGTGTACAGTGTCTGCGGGCCATCATGAGATCTAACATTTTGTTAGATCTCACTTTAGTGAGATTGTATTCATTCATACAGATGACAATTATTTTCATGTTCTTCCTCTATGAGTTCCTTCTTCAGTAACTGAGAGTGCCATTCACAGACATGTCAAAATGAATTGCACAAGAATGGACAGCACTTTAACAGGCATATTTTGCTCATTGTGGAGCTGTTCCTTACTATCATGAATTTGCCAAACCTTCAATATTTACACTATGTTTCAGATAATACCAAGAACTGACGAACTGGAAACCTTATTAGATGAAGACTTGCTGGATGATGATGTGGATCCTGTACAGCCATCTTGTGTCATTGGCTTTGGTCCCTTCTCTTATTACTCGTAAGTTTCCCAAATCAAAACATTTGTGGACTTCAATTCCTCATTACTGAAATTGCTGAATAAGACATTACTAAAACCTCGTAACGTTGTATCAAATCCTCTTGTATTTTCTTAACAGTGTGAACGTGCTCTCCATTTCACACTTCCTTCTTAATGAAGGCTGTATGGTTCATGCTAGAACTGTTTATGAATACATGCTGAGTAGCATATGCTATCACATGCTTTTCATTGATTGTCTTGTGTGTTACACCTATTGTGAAGATATCTACTCTGTTGGCTGCACTAAATATCCAAAGACAATACAGTCTACCTGTCTTTAGCAGCCACCCAAGGGTGTAAAAAAAGTGGCTGCTGAACACAGGGCTCTGTTAAAGACGTTAAAAAATTAGAACAAAATGACTGTTTAGGTCCTATTCAAACTGGCTGTTTAAGACAGGTGGTTGCTCTTCGCAGGTGGCTGCTTAGGCAGGTTTCAATGTATAATAAGAAGTGCAATTTCTTTTCATTGCTTATGTTCCTGTATCTGGGTACTGCAGGACTGTGGGTTTGCTTCTATCCCTCTGTCTGTTGGTCAGCATAAACTCATTTTCCAGCTCAACATGTCACATGTTAAATAACTTGCTGTAAAGCTATCTGGCACAAATTATAGATGGCAGTTTCAATGATAGAGGATTCTTCACTTGTATGCATACTCCAGTAGCCTCCTTTTTCCATTACTTTATTTTGAACCCTTTCATCAAAATAATGTCACATGATCAGATAAAACACAATAACGTTCTAACAGTTTTCCAGATAGTTATCAGCGATATATAAATGTACTGTTCTTAGAAACCATTATCATGAACATGTTTCACATTTCTTTTCCAGGTCATGCATCAACCCTCCATGTTACCGAAAGAAACTGGTCAATCACAAATGCCCTAAATGTGGCATAACCTATGCTGAAGGAGCTTCTTCCATGTCTTTAAATGCCTCTTTAAAGGTAGAGGGAAAAGCAGCACCCCTGATCTTCTTTACCCAACAGGCCGAACAGTTAAAAGAAGGTCTACATGTTCAAGCCAATGTGACAGACAAAGACTTCCATCAGCAGCTTGTCTGCAAGCTTCCATTCTCTGCCAAACTCCAACTCAAGGACAATAAAATCACCTCAATTGTCGTCGTGTAAACATCATGTTGCCAAACTCCAACTCAAGGACAATAAAAACACCTCAATAGTGGTAGTGTAAACATCATGTTGCCGCTTTGAAGTCATTTTCCTTCAAGTTCCCTTCATTTCAATACAAGATTATTTTTGTTTTCAAATGCAAACTAAGTTGTGGCTGTGGTCGAAATCTTACAAATAACAACAATTCGCTTTTCACTGTTTTATATGTTACCATTTCATTTTGCTTCATTTTATAAAAACCTGCTCACGTAAATTCTGCCATGCTGCATACATTTTAAGTCTCCCAAACACATCAAGAATAGTGACTGTTTAGAGAGTTGAGCAAAAATAAGTGAGATTTTCTTAAGTGTGTACAAAAAAGAATATTTCTCTTTTATTTCAGGCAATAACACATTGCTTGTTAAATTTTTATAGACACCTTCTTGATATTGTTGACTTTTCTCATCTGTTAAGTGCAATCAGCATTTATACACCTCGTGGCATCGGTGAACAGTGTACATCCAGATCAGCTGGCACATGCATGCTATCTTATCAGGATCTGCACTGTTCACTTTTTGCTGTATCAAATTCATTTTTGCCATGAAACTTATACTACACACACAAATGTGCCAGCTGGTCCGGATCTACACTGCTTGCATATGCTCTAATTGCATATACAGTGTACACGTATAAGGAGTACACATTTGATTATTGTCAATTCCCACTGTTAATTTTAAAACATTGCTATACCGTTCCATTCGGTTTCATTACTTATTTGATATTTACTGTTGTTAACTTGCCATATCAGGCTTTATGATTTTGTGTCGCCATTTTGAAGACATGGCGATACATAGGGACCGCTTTGTCCGTCCTTCACGAAAACTTAACGTTGGCTATAACTTTGCCATTTCTTAATATCTCTTTATCACACTTGCTAATTATATTGCTTATGACTACAAGCTCGAGATTATGCCAAATTCTCAAGGTCAAGATCACATTTGCTGGAGTTATGCCCCTTTTTGTACTTAGATTTTTAAACAAAATTTTAGCGTTGCCTTTAACTTTGTTAACTTTTTACTTCAAACTTTCAAATTATATTCCTTATGAAAACACGCTTGTCATGATACCAATTCCTTAGGTCTAGGTCACATTTCATGGATTTATTTCCCTTTTTATGAAAACTCCACATTAGCTTTAACTTTGTCATTTCTTAATATCTTAACATCAAACTGTCATATTATCATCCTTATGCCAACACGCTCATGATGATACCACATTCTTTAGGTCAAAATCACTTTTGATGCAGTTATTTCCCTTTTTACGAAAACTTAACCTTTCAAATTATATTCCCCATGACTAAATGACAATACTATATTCTTAAGGTCAATGTCAGATTTCATGGAGTTATGCCCCTTTCTGTACATTAATTTTTATTCCGACAGCACGAGAATGTGACACCAGTGTTCAACTGAACACCCAGCTAGTATTTGTTTACGACTGTTACCTATTGTTATCTTGACAAACCATGCTTTTTCATGTACATCAATAGAGTTACATCATCTTATCTTTTGTTTATAACTGTTTACCATTGTTACTTGCTAAACCATGCTTCTACATGTACATCAATACAGGCCTCCTATCGAAACATTTTACACCTTTGAAAACCTTTGATTTCATTGCAAACCTTTAAAACCTTGACATCTTCTGGAAAAACCTTTTAAGTGCCGAACTATCATGTAATTTTCACTCAAAACCTTCATTTCTCTTCAGACTGCTGTCGGATCCGGCAGTTAAAAATGTTTGTACAATTGTATATCTTCCCCTACTTAAGTGTTTTTTTTCAGGATGCTGCTTCTGTATCTCTCTGAATGTTTTTCAGACAGTTTGAGATAATATCATGCATGCTTATTTCAAATATCTTTTGAGTCGGTCTTCATCAATTTATAAATTAACTTGTTTTTTCATTAATACCCATTTAATTGCTTTACTCATTACTTTTTAATATTTCTCACTAAAATCTTTTTTTCCTTTGATAGGAGCCTTTATAAAAACCTTACTTTTGTTCATGCCTGCTAGGAGGCCTGTCAATAGAGTTACACTATGTTTCATTTGTTAATGAATGTTTCATAACTGTTCGTGAATTTGTTATGTTTTGTTCTTGTGTTGCCCTTGTAAAGAGAATGTTAAGTTTTACAACTTGTCATTAGCTATCACTCTCCCATTTCTTACTAATTTCATCAATGACTTCTTGAAATTTAATTGGTTTTTATATGAGGGTTGAACCCAAATGATTTAGGTCACACCGTTTTTAAGGATGTTTTGCTTTTTTATGTTTTTGGATTATGTTACACAACTTCATGTTGGCTATAACTTGCCTATCTCTTTGCATATAGGGAACACATGTATATTTTTTCAGGTTTTGCTTTTTTTATTGTTATATGTCTCATTATATATAGGTGTGTTTGCACACTTTTCTTATTTGCACATTGTTCATACAGGCCTCCATGTGAAACTTAATGTTATGCTCTTAAGGTACTACTTAAATCTAACACCTTATTTGCCTACCGTAATTTATAAATTTCTCTTCTCTAAACATTTCATGATTAATGGATTTTTTCCATAATGAACATGTCGTGCATCATTCACCTCTAGATATCTTCAGTAAGTGGCATCTCTTAGATAATCAATTTATACCATGCTATTTTAAATGTGTTTCTCCCTCTGCTTATCATTTTTACTTTGTATTTTAAACAAAAATCCCAACAAACATTACATTTTATTGACTCTTTAGTTTTTAATACTTCACACAAAAACGCCTTCATTTCCATGCAATGAAGTCTTCATAACAACTTAAGTTTCTTATGCCTGCTGGGAGGCCTGTTAATGTGTTCATATCTATATTTCATTGTTTTCTTCTTCCTGTGTACATCGCATTCCATTTGCCATTAGAACGTGAAGAAGTTCTTCCAGGAATAACGTTATGCCCAGGAATAACATGTATGCTTACTGTTTTCAAAAAATTGTCTTCCTTGTATTTTTTTGCTCGACTATTCGATGACAAGGGGAGCTATCCTACTCGCCCCGGTGTCGGCATCGGCATCCGTTAAAGTAAAGAAGCTCTTTGGTCCATTACTAGAAAACTACTAATGATATCAACTTGAAACTTGGAATATACATTTTATATATTCACCATCAAATTCTACATCATTACCAACAAGACCCATAACCCTCCTTCCAATATCTTTCACATTATGCCCCTTTTTCACTTACTTTTTGTGTTAAGCAACATATACAGTTGGCCCTTAACTTTGTTATGAATGGAGGGATTTCAAAATAACTTGCCTCAAATGTCCACCATGACTAGGCAGTGTATCCGCACAATACCCATGCCTGTAGATCCAAGGTCAAGGTCACTGTTACTAAAAATAGCATTCTCTTGTCCAGGCTGTAACTTTGTTATGAATGGAGGGATTTCAAAATAACTTGACACAAATGTTCACCATGACAGGGCGGTGTGTCACTACCATGCCCATGCCTGTAGGTCAAAGGTCAAGGTTACTGTTACTAAAAATAGAATTCTCTTGTCCGGGCTGTTACTTTGTTATAATTGGAGGGATTTCTAAATACCTTTGCAAAGATGTTCACTATGACTAGGCAGTGTGTCTGCACCATACCCAAGCCTGAAGGTCCTAGGTCAAGGTCACTATTACTAATAATAGAATCTTCTTGTCCGGGCTGTAACTTCTTCATAAATGGAGAATTTCAAATAACTTGACAAAAATGTTTACCATTACAGAGTGGTATATCGCCTATTGTTACCATCATTGCACTTGAGTGTCTCAAAATGATGCATAGAGGGGCATCCGTGTGCTATGGACACATTTCTAGTTTCACTTATATTTTCACTGAAGTGCACGTCATCGATAACTTTGCAAATACTTAAGGTATCAACTTCAAACTTTCATTAAATTTTCATTTCAGTTCTTCTTCCGTAACATTCCTCAAGTGATTGATATTTGACTAAAAGTAAATGTCTCTAATAAAAGATTCATAAGTTTTCTAACACATTCAGAAATCTTTCATAGTTGTTGCCCTATTCAGTTTCCTCTTCATGGTACATTTAGGAATTATTTCTCTTATTTTAAATGAATTTCTCCCTTGCCATTCACTTGTTAATATTTTTGCCTGATTGCACAGGAATGTATGGCCATAGTTGTTATTGTTTTCATCTTCTAAATGCATTTGTTTCAAATGATTCGAATAGTCGAGCATGCTGTCTCCTCTGACAGCTCTTGTTTCTTTTTGTTCTAGACATGATCACATGTTGTTTTATGTCCCTCTTAGTTAGCTTCTCTTATTTCATAGTTGTAAATAACTTCATAGCTTTTGTTTCACTTTTCCAAAATTAGTCTGTAACTACTACTATTACTTCATCTCAACATACAAAGACAACAACTGTCTTTAACTGAACTAAAGCTTAACGGTTAACTAATATTTTTTCCCTGTTTTCAACATCACCTATCAATGTGCCTTATATCCATGTACACATTTATTGCCATGTCCAAAGCCTCTATTGTCATATCAGACAACATGGATGTTCAAGCTTGATATTTTAGTTTTTATCAACACCAAACACTATTTAAAGACAGTTGGTTTTCTTTAACAGTTCTTTGTTGCCTCACTTCTAAGAAGACGTGATTATCAAACATTTGCACACTTTTTTGTATATAGCAGCACTACACTAACATACCGCTCCTTTCAAAGACATATTATATAGACCATACAGAGCATGCCATGTTTCTCGTATTATTTACTTTGCTCATTTGTTTTCCCATTACCAAATTGCTATATCATGTGTATACGTCTTCTTAGTAGTTTCGCATCGTCTTGTTAAATTTAAGTGTTACTTACTTGGAAATGTTATTTCATTTTTAGTTTAACACATAGTATGTTTTATATGCTTAATAAAACAGTTATTGTTTCAGTCTTCTTTCTCTTCATCATTGATTAACAAACTTCTTGATATGGCCCCATCACGGGAAAGCGTGTTCTTATTCTCATTATTCTTATAATGCACATAATTTCATAAAGCATCTTTGTGTGGCCTGCAAGATGTGGTAAACACAGGAATCCTCTTGTTTGGCAGCACCATCCGGTAGTCCCCAAGTTCAACATGACACTTAATGCTGGCTATTACATAAGAAATCGTTGTCCTATTTACGTTATACTTTAATCATATCCACAGCATGAACAAACTCATTCGTGAATGATCTCTGTATTTCATTATTTTTTCCTGTTCTGCCTCGTTCAAATGCAACTGAAAGGTGATACTTAATGTTGCCTATATCTATTGAAGTACTTCTCCAAGAGACTTTGTTCTTGAAGTTCTCTAAAACTTCGAAAGTACTTCTAATACTTACTTCTTATAGAAATATATAAGCTGCATTTTCAGAACCCTTGACGACATCACAAGTGATAACTTCTATTTTACCACTTCTTCAGTTCGGCCCCTTTCACATGCAACTGCAACCTTACCTATAACTTCACGCATAACTTTGAAACTATATGGATACATGGAATTCAGTGTCTGCGAGGACACAATCATTGTTGGTTCAAAAATGATACTTCTCCTGCTCACTATATACTTGCCTCTACAAGTACATGTTTATCCAAAACCACACCACATCTACAAATTAAAGTGCTAATGACCGACTAGCTTTTTGGAAAGCTAAAACTTGTTTAATATTATACCCTACATCGTAACCAAATCATGTCTTAATCTCTGTTTGTTCAAGTTATTGATAACCAAAGATTCTCATAAATTACGAAATCGTGCATGCTGCTTAAATGTTAACAGCTTGCGGCTTATCTCAGAAATAGTGTCATCAAGTTGAGCAGGCGTCATTTCTTCATTGTGTACATTGCGTTAAAATTAACGTTATTTTGTAAAAAATGTGAACTAAACTTACGCATTAGTTGTTAGAGAATAATATATAATAGCAAGTTATTTGCAAACATATTAATAATGTAAAAGATATAACTGAAGACGCATTTTATCGTCACGTGCCCCAACCGAGTCCTCCGTCAGTTTTGTTATCAGTAAATAATCGGTTTCGATGTCATGCAGTGATGATAGATCTACGTTTATCAGGGTTATCTATTCAAACTTTTGGGGGTTGTCTCGGTTAGTAAAGTGATAGTGTAATTAGAATTGCATGGCTTTGCGCTCTCACCTTAGGGGTTCGCTCTCCAGTATGGGAAATATCATTTTCAATCAAGTCCAGATTCAGGAGAGTAGGATACCACAGATACTCCGAGAACAGAACAAAACAAACGTGATTTTGTATAATTTCTTATGTTTTTGTCACCGGGTTGAACGTGTTCTGCTGTTAATAAACAAATACGACCACTCTTAGAAGAGCTTTCTTCGTAACCGTTTTGGGGTTTGATGCGATGTGTTTGGACTTGAGGCTATGGATATGTTCCCTGTCCTAGAATACAGTATATATGATTCAAAAATGTTCTTTTATGCTTTACAATGAAAAGGCAAATAATGCATTACAAAGACATATTGATATTCGATAACTATTACACTTTCTTTCCACTGTTTTTCTGTCCCTCCTTCCCTTCCGGCTACCAGCGGTCCGATTCAGACTTTTCTTGTAAGGAAGATGGCTTACCGTGTTATGATTTTTTTTTCATTAAAGTCAAGAAGGCAGTGGTGCAGATGGTAACCAGATTTAACTTCAGCACAGGAAAACAGATTTAGAATCCTAGTTCGGCTGATTTCATATATAGTGCCTAACTCAGGGTCATATTTGAAAGTAGAATAAACACAAGCCTGATGGTGGGAAATAAGTTGCTCCATCTATTCCATTGTATAGATTAAGTTCATCTGACGACCTTAAATGGAGTGCGTCACGGGAAAAAGTAGCTTCGAACAGTTGACGTCAATCTTTGAAATGACGTCATAAATTTGAGTAGACGACATTATTTAGCATTTCACGGTATAAATACTATTTTATTGTCAAAATATGTAACAAAATCACATTTTAGTTATAGGAAATTAATTTATAGTTGGAAGTTCTTGATAAAGTTAATTAAACCTAAAATATTACAGTAACTAAAAAGACCGACGGTACTTTTTCCCGCGACGTGCCCTAATTATCAGAACTATATAATAATACACTTAACAAATTCTCCAAGTAGACACCATCATACTTGGGACAACACCTGGCTTGATAATTCAGCTATTGCTCTAAAACTTTAAAAAAGACATGAAACTAATACTTACTGATTTAGTAGTGAAACATTATTTAAAATGACTGACTACTGACTGCCCCAAACATTTAGAATACTCGCACCCACAGAATACAAATTCACATCAGTAAATAATGCGTATGACCACCTTCGTCTCGTTGAGGTAATACAGTTCTGATTGATTCCTTGGCCATTCGGTACGCGCCTTCAAAGTTCAGACCGCGCACAAGGTGTGGATGACAATCGGAACAAAGCCTTGTCGTTGAAATTCTTCAGACTTCAAGTTGCCTTGGATTAAAACTGTTGAAATCGTCAAAATGCACGTACAGTATGGAAGTCGATAACAAAACAGTGTATAATCAAGACTTTACTGTCATAGGAATGGTATACGACTCGTTCTAAATAATGACAATTATCGAGTATAAAATAGTGTATACTTAGGAAAGTTGTGAAGTGTATAGTTTTATCAAAATTTGATAAAGAGCTATTTTGTGGTTTGTAATTCATTTCGCTTTGATAACTTAGAACTCGTGTGTCAGTAAAATTACTAATCTCAGCTGAAAAATGAGTTCAAGAACGCTCGGCGGTTTAAAAAAGTTCCGTTTCTTCATATATTTGCTATTGATACCGCTCTTTGAGATACATGTTAATTTATCTTTTTGTTTTGATATCTTATATAAACTGTTTAAAACAAATAACCACAGGTGTTCACGTGTGTGATGGATCACAAAATATGTTCGTGCTTTATATCACACTCGCCGTACACTCACATAATCAGCACTGGTATCAGTTAATAAACGGTTACCGGTGTCATACAGTGATGATACCGTTTATCAGAGTTTGAATCAACCTTTTCGATTTGTCCCGCTAGTTAAATAGGAAGCGTACTTGGCATTGCATGGCTAGTCGCTGTCGCCGCACTGGTTCGCTCCCCAGTAGGGGCAATAACATCAAAGAAAGTTGGCAAGTGATGAACTGTATTTCTAACATGCGTCTTGTAAAAATATAATTAGGTTAAGCTATTCAACATTAAAAACTACACACCATTTGTAATTTTAATTATTTATTTCTCAAGCTCATAGTATACAAGCAACTAAGCAGCATAAAGTAAAACAAACGGCGACAACTGTCATTGTAAAGTACGCAACGCTTTTTTTGAGGTACGGGATTTGTTGTCGAGGCATTTTGAATAAAATGAATTTCCTCTAAACTGTTCAGTTAAATATCTTAAATATCTTTCCCTTGACCAGTTGACAGCTGCATGAATCAATCAATAGAAGTGACTAAATCAGTTGCGTTTTTGTTTCGTTTTTTTTTTTTGTTTTTAAACAGACGTTTCGTACTGTATAATTTCCATTGTTAATGTTAACAGCTTTCCATCTTAAAATGAGAAGACAATAATCTTTAAATATTTCAGATGTACTGAGTCAAATTCTAGTCGTTTTGTAAAAACAAGTATTTGAATGTTTATCGTAGTAAATTGTGTAAGCTTGTACTGAAACTCTATGCAGCTGTTTTTTTTAAAGAATAATTTATATTGTATTATTTTAATGAAGCCTTATTTAGACGATGCAAATAATATGTAAGCACTGTAATTTTGACTCGGTGCACTTCATTATTGCGAACTTCTATATGTTTATGGTCTTTATGCGATTATTAAAAATGTACGTTCACAGCGAGAAAATAAATATGTTAAAGCGATTTTCTACACTGATGTTACATCAATAGTATTAAAGTTCCTTTAACAACGGTTACCAGGTTACTATAATAATGTACGTTTAACTCCCAGACGTAAAGCAACAAAATCGTAAGAGGTACTATTCACATCCTAAATGAAAACTATCGGAAATGTATTAAATTCAAAACGGTGGTTAAAATCTTATAACTTGCTTGAAACCGTTTACAAGAAAATCACGTGACCGTGTATTACGTAAAGGATCTAAGCAAGTTCTTTATTCACACCAGTTTTAACTATAAAGTTATTAAATCTTCAAATAATTTTACTATCAATAACAGGATTTTTTAAATACATTTCAACAACGTATTGTTGATGATATAAGTAGTATAGGCGTCGGTTTAAAGGCAAACAAACATTACGTAACATGACGTAACATGACGTAACATGACCTAGATAGCGGCCATCTTGTTACTAAAAATACATGACCTAGTTAGCGGCCATCTTGTTACTATAAATACATGTCCTAGATAGCGGTCATGTTGGAGGTAGTGCGGTTCTAAATTTAGAATGACATCACGGGGTTATTTTTAGAATGACATGATCTCCCGGAAGTATACGGAGCTGACTCGTATACCCGATCTAGAGCTTGGTTCGCGTCCATTGAGGGTCAGGGACTCGGCTCTAGACGGAGAGAAAATGTCAATAGCATTGCATAGAACATGTTGAGACGTTTTGTTCGATACCTTACACGACATGGTTTCGACTTGAAATAACCGAGATAACCCGTTGGTTCCGTGTGAATGATTTCGGTCTGGTTTTGTCGTGGATTTGCACCCAAAAGGACTTCAGGCCCCGCCCCTAAAAGTTTTTTTGTAAGAGTGGGTGTTGGTAGCATATATAACAAAATGGCCGGGAATATAAAGTGGGCGACGCCTATCGCGGCGGCAACGGAAATAGCCAGATCGAACTGGGAACGAGAAATTCAAGAAACAGCAACGTTATTTCGGCATTGGAAACGGCAGCATCCCGCCGGCGACAAACTCGATTGGCTGTCTTATAGCGGCGCGGCGGGTATTCATTCATCCGCGGCCTCTCGCGTGTGGAATTGCGCTCAGACAGGGTTAGCTCCGCCTCCCGGCATCCGCGAACGATGTAAGAATCGGGCATCGTAAGCGTCGATAAAAAATGGATTTCTACATGTACATCACGGCCAAAGCTAAATCGGAAGGTTTTACGAATACACCGGGTCAATTTTTAGTCGATGTTCCTTATCACGTGAACACATTACGGGACCAATGGGAATGCGCATTAGTGGAAATATCGATGGATTGCAGTTTCGAGCCAAAAAGCGACAGATTGTACATGTGCGGCGAGTTTTTGGAAGAATCTTACATCAATGGGGACAAACAACAAGTACTAAGAAACGTAGAGGTCCGGGGGAAATACACAAAGTATCTCAACGAGCGTTATACAGACAGAAACTACGTCCGGTGCCTGCACGGATTTCAACATTATTCGACATGGCGATTTAAAATGTTGGACGAAAACCTAAAAACTGTGAACTTTAGTGCAAATGAACTGCACGCAGTGTTGCATTTTAGACGAAAACAAGCATGATATGTAAATTTTGTCAAATAAAATCTGATTAAGCAAAATGTTGTTATTGTAATATACCGTTTATATAATTTTAACAATAGTACACATCCGTTAAGTGGCTGTTTGTCACAAAAATGCCACACTTTGATCAGTTTTGTCACAGATTAACATAAAAATGACACTCGTTGAATCGTTTTTGACCCTTAATAATGCATTTTCCCGTAAGGTCCTGCACAAAATTTGTCATGGATTGACGCGAAAATGTCACACGTTGAACAGTTTTTGTCACGCATTATCACAAAAATGACACACATCGAATCGTTTTTGACACTTAATAATGCATTTTCCCGTAAGGTCCTGAACAAAATTTGTCATGGATTGACGCAAAAATGTCACACGTTGAACAGTTTTTGTCACGCATTATCACAGAAATGACACACATCGAATCGTTTTTGACACTTAATAATGCATTTTCCCGTAAGGTCCTGAACAAAATTTGTCATGGATTGACGCGAAAATGTCACACGTTGAACAGTTTTTGTCACGCATTATCACAGAAATGACACACATCGAATCGTTTTTGACCCTTAACCATGTATTTTCCCGTATGGTCCTGAACAAAATTTGTCATGGATTGACGCGAAAATGTCACACGTTGAACAGTTTTTGTCACGCATTATCACAAAAATGACACACATCGAATCGTTTTTGACCCTTAACCATGTATTTTCCCGTATGGTCCTGAACAAAATTTGTCATGGATTGACGCAAAAATGTCACACGTCGTACAGTTTTTGTCACGCATTAACACAAAAATGTCATTCGTTGTTTCGTTTTTGACCCTTCACTATGAATTTTCCCGTTAGTCCTGAGCAGTGTTTGAAACAAGAATGACACAAGCTCAATCGGTTTTTTACCCTTTTGTCTAAATTTAGAAACAGTGTCATCGTTTTTTATTGTGATTGGCTGTCTATTTTAACAAAATCTCGTCATAGTTTTGAAGCTAGTTAATTTAACCGACATTGGCGATTTAATTAGTTTTCCATCAAGCGCATTTAACGCCTGAACGCAAAATGGACAGGCCTCACTGGTCTTTCCATGATTTAATGAATTTTCCAATAATCGCAGCTTTACGCCTGAACGCAAATAAAACATGCCTCACCGCTATTTCGTCCCTTTAATGACTTTTCCGTCAATCACACTTTACGCCTGAATGCAAAATAGACAGGCCTCACTGGTCTTTCCGTGATTTAATTACTTTTCCAATAATCGCAGCTTTATGACTGATCGCATCGCAATTTAATGAGTTTCTCACCTGAGTCTAAAAATAGGGTCCGGAAACGGTATGACCATATCGGGAAGATCACGTGTGAAGATCGTAATGTTGAAAATAGATACGCATTGTAAACGTTGGTTCCTTTATGAACTGGACATTGAAGGATAAACATCGCGTATTTTTTTCTGTGTGGGACTTATTAAAAGCCAAATGCTTCAGCTTATTATATTTTTTTTTTGCATTTTATCACAGAAATGTATTTGATGAGTAGATTTATGAAAGTGAAATAATTCATGCGTCTTCAGTATTTGTTTATATTTCGACATAATACAGGGATGTTGGGTATCGTTGGAACGAGATCGATGTGTAGAAGTCAGATTTATGGTCGAACCGGAAGTGAAATCAGTCATGCGTATCATCTTTAGTATTTGCATATATTTTGACATAATATAGTGATGTCGGGTATCGTTGGAACGAGTTCGATGAGTAGAAGTCAGATTTTTTGGTCGAACCGGAAGTGAAATCAGTCATGCGTATCATCATTAGTATTTGCTTATATTTTGACATAATATAGTGATGTTGGGTATCGTTGAAACGAGTTCGATGTGTAGAAGTCAGATTTATGGTCGAACCGGAAGTGAAATCATTCATGCGTATCATCATGAGTATTTGCTTATATTTTGACATAATATAGTGATGTTGGGTATCGTTGGAACGAGTTCGATGTGAAGAAGTCAGATTTATGGTCGAACCGGAAGTGAAATCAGTCATGCGTATCATTATTAGTATTTGCTTATATTTTGACATAATATAGTGATGTTGGGTATCGTTGGAACGAGTTCGATGAGTAGAAGTCAGATTTATGGTCGAACCGGAAGTAAAATCATTCATGCGTATCATCTTTAGTATTTGCTTATATTGTGACATAATATAGTGATGTTGGGTATCGTTGGAACGAGTTCGATGAGTAGATGTCAAAGCTTTGGTCAAACCGGAAGTGAAATCATTCACACGGAACCAACGGGTTATCTCGGTTATTTTAAGACGAAACCATGTCGTGTAAGGTATCGAACAAAACGTCTCAACATGTTCTATGCAATGCTATTGACATTTTCTCTCCGTCTAGAGCCGAGTCCCTGACCCTCAATGGACGCGAACCAAGCTCTAGATCGGGTATACGAGTCAGCTCCGTATACTTCCGGGAGATCATGTCATTCTAAAAATAACCCCGTGATGTCATTCTAAATTTAGAACCGCACTACCTCCAACATGACCGCTATCTAGGACATGTATTTATAGTAACAAGATGGCCGCTAACTAGGTCATGTATTTTTAGAAACAAGATGGCCGCTATCTAGGTCATGTTACGTCATCTTACGTCATGTTACGTAATGTTTGTTTGCCTTTAAACCGACGCCTATACTACTGATATAAAACACGAATTTCCGAGACACTCCAAATACCCAAACGTCCGGTTAACATAAAACAATAGAAAAATTACCCAAGCAATCAATAATATGTTAATTTGATAAACAAGTGCGACAGAAATTATGCTTCAGTGAAACGCATTTATCAAGTTGAATATATTTCAAGCATAGGCAAAGCACATTTCTATAGGTGCTGTCTAAGGCGGCCCATTAACAGTTCAGTACGAAATACTTCAATGTCTCGGAATGGTAATTATTTAATAAAAGTTACAAATGTCCGAACAGGAGCACATTTCGTCGCATTTTGAATTAATTAATGCTTTTCAGGATCTCTTATGACTGTTTTGAGTTAGTAACGCTAAAACAAGTTTGGATTAAAATACGTTGACTGTGTAATAATATTACCGTACATCATATTAACTTTGTTGATAGGATTTCTACAGTTTGCAGTATACAGTTATTTCATATGTGATTTGGGAACAGTCAAAATGTTGGCCCGAGGTGGAGGGAAAGTGTTTTGAACCGTTGCCCGAGGCCGTAGGCCGAGGGCAACAGTTCAAAACAATATCCCCGACACCGAGGGACAACTGTTTGAATGTTCCCAAATCAAATATGAAATAACTGTTTTACTACCCGATCAATTACTATTTTAACAGTACTTAAAGATGAAAAAAGAACAAGAAAATAATTTTGTAAATATGTTTTTCATTAAACTTTCTCAATGTAACTAACAATCTTGTAACTATGTCACACTGCCAACATTTTGTATGTCAGTAGATTTGAACATTGTTTTTCTTTGTTATTTCATCAAAAAAAACTTAAGGAAACTGTCATTTTGTTGACAAAATTTTTATTTGTTTAAATACTTCAACACATTTATTTTTTGGATAAATAATCATTGGAGTTAATTTTTTTCTTTACTGTTCCACATGACGTCATGACGTCAGAGCACGCGAGGGAAACAGTCGAAACTATTGACCGGTCAACAGTTCGCAAACATGGACATTTTTAAAATTTCAGAAAACAGTCGAAACTACCAAATTACATTTATATAAGGTATCAGGTAATAATATAAATTATGATATTTTAGAACACTTAATATTTTAGAACACTTAATATTTTGTCCTGATACGTGACATAGCAAAATGAAAGAATTAAGCGAAAAATAAAATTATATTATATTATAGTCATTATGCATCGCGTTTACGAGAAAAATTCTCCATTTTTTCATGTTCCGCAACTGTTACAGTTTGATTTAAATTTATTCATAGTCATGTT